>JBAGKK010052136.1:0-10007 GCA_037177015.1 Euceroptres primus
GTAATTAGATGTATATGACACACTGTTAAGTTCATATTCATAAAATTACAAAATTTACTTAGGGCAGTAAAAGTAAAACATGAGGAATAAACTTGACTCTGGGAAAAGAACAAGAACAAGAAAAACAAGAAAAACAAGAAAAAGAAAACCTAAATCAGTTTATAACTTTTCGAAATATTGAATTTCAAAAATTCTGAAAAAAAATTTCACAGCGGTGGAGTCCTTTTTCCGCAAAAAAAAATAATATTCATTATGGAAAAATGGTAAATCTGTGATTTGTTAATAATTTTTTTATTTGTTAATAAATATTGTTTTTGTTAATTAAACAAATATGACAAGGAGACATTTCTAGTTTATTCCACGAAAAAAATAAGCTGATTCATGAAAAAGTGGCCCTATTCTTGGGAAAATGGTAAAAATTTGCATTTATTTATAAAAATTGTTTAAATAATTAATTTTTTTTATCAGTTTGAACAAAATTACAGCTAGGAGTCAATTAGTTTCGAAAAAAATTGGGCCTATTCGTGGAATAATGTTGAAAATGTGAATTTGTTTATAAATATTGTTTAAATAATTAACAGTTGTTGTTCATTTGAAAAAAATGGTAGAAAGAAGTCTTTGACAAGATATTTTTGGTTGTTTCTGCAAAAAATTGAGCCTATTCATTAATTTGTTTAAAATATTATGAACAATTTTCTTTCTTACTGTAACCTACTGGAAATTGTTGCTAGATAGTTATTAGATTGACTTAAGCTTTTTTTTAAGTCAATTTGAAGATCTTAAAAAAAAGGTACATCTGAAAAGTTAGGAACAAAATATTGTTTATTTTGTTGTTAAATAAAAAATTTGGCCAAAGTGAATTTTGTGCACCAACTCGTTATACCTGGAAGCCTTACGGTCATTTTTTTAAAAAAGACATTAAAATCCATTGAAAATTGGCTTGCAGACAGACTTTTGTCCACAAAAAGTGCTTTTGGACAAACTATGTGGCGTATGTAATAGCACACAAAAAAGATCAAAAATACAAGATGTAAAGTAAAATCTATGCAAAAGCGAGTCTATGATTTCGAATGATGCTCATTTGAGAGAATCATGAGTTAAAATTAATAAGTCCCCTCGTTTCAAAGGAATGACATACTTTGTAGAGGCCAACAAAATAATTTTTTTAAAATTGTGAAGTAAAAATGGGATGATTCTCACAAAAATATATGTTGTTACTGAGGGCGTGAGTGTATTATAGGGAAAAAATTGTGGCGGTGCCAAAAGCATTCATTGAAAAAAATTTTTTTCAAAATTTCAAAAATTTTTTAAATTCTTTTTTAATTGCCAGAATTGATTCTCCATTTTTTTTAGAACCACTGTGATATCTTGTACAAGATATTTGAACTATCGAAATTGATTCAGCCATTTTCGAGAAAATTTAATTTTTTGATTTTTCAAAATTTTTTTATAACTTTTATAAAAAAATTTTTTTAAAGTTGGCACTTGGGGTAAATTACTCTTATAATGGTAAAAATTTACCACCCAAATATGAACTGCTAAGGCAGACCAACCATGCTTACCCAGCTATGGCCTTTAGCCGATTTTTGTTCAGATATTCAGTGTAAAGGGTTGCTACAAAAATCCAATTTCAAAATTCTAGGTCTTTTGAAAAACAATCTCGTCAATTCAATTCAATATTCTACTGATCGTAAACTAATTTGCCGGAGATTTCTTGTACTGTGATGATTAACTGAAAATTTAAAGGGCTTTGCATTATTGAATTCCAAACCGTCAATTCCTATCAATTTGCAATTTTAAAATCCTAGCCAAATGCTAAAATAATTATTTAGACTTTAAAAAAGGTGCCGCTAAAAACTTTCCAGTCATTTGTTCAAAATTCCATGACTTTTCCAGGTTTTTCAGAATTTTTTCAAAATTCCATGACACTTCCAGGTTTTCCAAGTCTTGTAGCAACCCTGCGGTATTTTTGATCAGTATTTTTTGGTTTTTGGTCAGATTACCTCAGCAGTCTACAGACAATTTCTAAAGTTGGTAATCTAATAGAAAAATCGTTTACAAAAAATGAATTTTGATTCACTTTTGAATCAAAATTCATCAATGATTATATTCACATGATCAGATTCACATGAATATAATCATTCACATGATTATATTCACCAATATCCATAATATTGACAAAAAGACAACAATGGATCTAGATTTCCGTTCCATGTGTTAAATGGTAAACTTTTTGGCTATTCCATATGCCAAAATGGTAAACTTTTTGGCTGTTCCATGTGCTAAAATGGTAAACTTTTTGGCTGTTCCCCACTAATAGATAAAAATAATTTATATCTTGGAAAGATTAATTTCGATACTAGGCAATAGGATAAATATATAAGTAATGTTTTTTTACAATTTGGTGTAACTATTGTTAAATTTCTTTAAATTCATCAAAGGAGTTTCAACCCATGTAAAAGAATTACCGGGTCTACTGAGGAAAATGAATATTAAGAATTATAATTTGGATATTTAACTATGAGACAATTTCGATATTAATTAAGGCTTAACATCTTGGTATTAAAGTTTAATATCGAGATATTGGTCAGTATTCTAAGTTTAATATTCAGATATCAAACGTAATATCTAGATATTAAGCCCTAAAATCTAGATCGTTCTCCAATAGTTAAATATCCAGATTATAATTCTTAATATTCATTTTTCTCAATTTCTTTTGTGAAAAAATAATCAAAGAATTTCCATAAAGTTTTTTTCAAACACATAGGTATAGCTTGCGTTTTATAAAAATTACAAAAGAAATTGTCAACTATGAAAATTGGGAGTTTTAATAAACGTTTTTGAATTGTAGCATAAAAAATCTAAAAAAATCCTTTAAAAAATGTAGATAGTGGAAATTTCTAAGTAAGGGATTGACAACTAGACCGATCAAGTGAACACTGACTTTAAGAAACTGCAATGACTTAACTGACTTCACATGATTTCAGAGGCTTCAAGTGACTTCAATGACTTTTTGAAATTTCATCCTTCAAAAATAGGATGAGTTGACAAAAAATTTGTAGAAATTAAAAACGCCTTAGCACTGAAAGATTTCATTTTGGGTTTAAAGACTAGGTTTTAAATTTTGCACAAGTTATATAGGATCCAAAATAAATATTTTAAGTGCTAAGGCGTTTTTCTAAAAAAAAAAAATAAATAAAATCTAAAATAACAAAGAAGAACATCAAATGATGTCACAACACGATTCATTCCGAGTAATTTTTATTCAATCAAATCTCCATCGTTTTGAAGTCCTAATCAGGGTGTCTAGCGATCAGGCCATTTAAAATTTCCGGATTTTTCTCGGTCATTTTTTCCCCTATCAAGTTAAAAATGTCTTTTTGTGATTTTTGAAAGTGAACATATAAATAGAAATGGGAAATTTAACATAATATACATGTACAAAATTTATATCGTAAAGAAAATAATTATTTATTTACACGTGCCAAACTTATCTTTAATCACAGACTGAAGTGATAAATATTAATCAAAAGTACATATTTTAAAACTTTCGTAACACGTAAAATAAATCTCTAAAGAGCCGAAAATTAAGGTTGGGAGATTTGCATGGTTACTCGGAGTCATTGATTGTATTGTTTTGTCAATTCATGATATGATTCATGGAGATATGTAAATTTCTGGTCTGATAAAAATATTTTTTAAATTATGCAGTCAGAATCACAAGTAGTTGTTTAAATGTTATTAAAATTTAAAGAAAAAACTAAAATATAAGTATAATCCCGATCTTAAATAAAATTCCCGGGTTTTTCTCGGGTTTTTCCTGATAACATAAAGTTTCCGGGTTTTTCTCGGTTTTTCACGATTTTCCGGTCCGCTAGACACCTTGCTAATGGATTTCCTCCTCAGAGATCACAAAATAGGATATATTATGCACCGAGAGGGAGAATTTTTACTTCGAGTATAAAAAGCCCCCTCCCTTTTGGTGCATTCGATATTTTTATAACAAATTTTGGATGTTTTTTGTAACACAGGCACGATTTCTGCCCATATTAAATTTTCGATGGTAGTTCCAAAGAATTTATTATGAATTCAGGGGTCACAGTCAGTCTCCTTTTTGTCCCTTTTTTTCATAAAATTCCCAAAAATCCTTTAAATTGAGATATTTTCCCCTTTTTCCCGAAGTTTTTTCAAGTTTTTTTTAAAAAGAATTATAATAAATAGAAATTTATTACATTCAAAAATGGCTATTGCAGTCAACTATCATTAACTTATTTTTTTATCATTTAAAAATAAAGTTTTGAATATGGGTTATAAATTGTTTATCGCTATTTAAAAACCTTTTAATTTACTTTATTTGCAATGTTCTATTCAGTCATTATTTCATCAAATTGTCTCAGAAATTAAACAATAAATTTGTACTGTAACCGAGAAATTTTCATATCTTTTATTAAAAACTTATATTTCATTCTTTTTCCAGTTTGAAAAAAATATCTTATAGTCACTGAGATTTTTTTTCGGCTATACTCTATCTTGTTAAACCTCAACGAAGCTTAACAACTATAAGTAAGACATGTAATTTTATTTTATTTTATTTACATTTTTTTAAAAAAACATCCCATTTATTAATGTTTATTCACTCCCCCTGGTATTTTTAATAAGAAAAATTTCTCCTATTAAAGAAAATCCCCTTTTTCAAAAATTTCTTTATATTATTATTTTATATTATTATTATTATTTCAAAGAATTCAAAGTGAATTCCAAAGAACTCCAAAGAATGCCTGATGAATTCCAAAGAAATAATTGAAGAGAATGTCGGGCAAAAGGGCGTAAGTGTCAAAACGCGAATTTTACAGGGGCACAAAAAAGTGTCTAACTTCAACGCTTTTAATTTTAAAAAAAACAAGAATTTACTTCCGAGCTATTACTTACCTCTACTGAATCGTGAAAGGAGCGCTTTGAAAAAAGCAACCATCTCCGAGAAAATCCGTGTCAAAGGAACGGCGCACAGTAGTGGTCCAGTAATGGATTTTCGCGGACAAATTAAGCTAGAGGTCGTAATTTTTGGTCGATTTTAAAGTTAAAAAAATATACTCTGGATAAAATTCTGCATCAATCCCTCGAGGCCGAATTTCAATTTTCATTTTGTGTTAAATGTTATATTATTAAACAATTCCAAAAAAATCAGATTTTCCAATGTATTATTTTTTATCTTCGTGTAATCCAGTAAAGTACAACAGAAATCAATAGAAATTGATGCAACAGACACAAATATCATAAGAATAAATTATTTAAGCAAAAATTTTACTGTTATAAACAAATTTTATAAACAAGTATACATTTATAGAACTTTTATAGGATTAAATATTTTTCCTTCATGAAAAATCATCTTTAAATACACCACAATGTTATTTCACATTAAAAATGTTGTTAGACATAAGTATTAGTCATTGTTATTAACAAATTATATAAACAATTGCATTATATTCGTGTGTTTTTACAGAAAAAAATTATTTTTTCACGAAGACTAGCTGCTGTAAATGACTGTGATATTATCTAGCTGAGAAATTTTATTTTAAGTCAGCAATTAAAATTGTTGTTAATAAATAATATAAAGAATTGCATTGTATTTGTGTGTTTTCACAGGGATATATTATTTTTTCCCAAAGACTTGCTGCCAATGACTTTTCTGTATTATCTAGCTGAGAACTTTTATTGTATATCCAGAATTCCAATTGTTAATAACAAACAATATAAACAATTGTATATTATATAACAATTGTATTCTATATACTTAATCATGTTATATTGTATATTGTACACAATTGTAATTGTTCAACAATAATACAAACTATTCGTGTGTTTTTGGAGAAAAAATTTCTTTCCCCTACGAGATTTTTTCTGTAAAAACACTCGAATATAATGCAGTTGTTTATATAATTTCTCAATAATAATGACTAATACTTATGCCTAACGACATTTTTAATGTGAAATAACATTGTGGTGTATTTAAAGATGATTTTTCATGAAGAGAAAATATTTAATTCTATAAAATGCAGTGGCAATGGCGGTTCAATGACGGTTCAATTATTGATTTTGATAACAAAGTAACATAAATTTATTAAGATTCTGTTGAGATTTGTAGGCGAATAAATAATTCTGAGGGTAATTAAAATATGAAGAGACTTTTATTCAGACTGCTCTCGGCGGAGAACGGTGAACTACTGACTACATATAAGGTCTGCTGTTGAAGTCGCTCATGCGCATTATACAAAATGATCGAGACAGCGGTGTGTCGATAATATTCAAATCGTTATGTATCAAGTAGGTAAAGTTTGTAAACTGAATATTACAATAAGTATTAGAAGTCAATTTGAAACTTTAAACTCAACAGATTCTATGGTGTTTTTCAATTGTGATAATTTCATGAATACTGAGCTGCCTAATAGAGAATTGTTTTGATGCTGTAAACTTATATAGAATTTTTGTACGATCAATTTTAGTTCCAAATTAAAAATTCTGTGTTTATTATATTCAATTGTCTGAAAAATATCGAGTTTTTCAAGAAAATATGTATGTATAGTTATAAATCTTTAGAAAAAGGAGTGTATATTTTATGTAGCAGAAATTTTATAATTGATTTTATGATTGAGGCTCAAGGAGGTGAACGAAATACCCTCATTGATCCCAGTTTTTGTATTTTCCTGTTTGCCGCGGCTAGCCACCCCCCTGGGTAGACCGAGCGTCATAGGCAAATAAATTTCTAATAAATATGTAGTATGTAGTGTACTTACCTTGTCTTAGCTGACGCTGAGCCAATTCAACCAAGTATCTTCCCCGATACATAACTCATGAAACACCGTAGTTAACACTTTAACACTGACAGTATGGTAATCGAAAGAAGACTGAGCGAAACGCAGGTTCAACTTCGTGACTTTATAGTCAGGTCAAATTTGAATTTTGAATTGAACTAGAAGGAAAATCCGAGAAATTCGACTTTTCCATAGAAAGTGAGTGATACTCCTTTTCTTCCATATTCTTCAATTAGGAAGACAGGGTTGTACATTAAATACATATTTAAGGTCCGGTAAATGATTTACCGTTGTTTGAATCTGAAGAAATTTACTTAGAATTTCCACTCTTCCTGAAGTCAGAAAGCTTTAGACTCCAACTAACAAAAGCATTTTGCAGATCTCATATTTAAGTTCAACTTTTGTCACACAGCGAGCAATATCTTATGATTACAAATCATGCAGAGAGGTCCTGCTTAAAGTCTTAGAATAAACTGGCTTCTCAATATATCATTGTGCTATGAAAATAAAGGGATGCATATTTCATAGTTTAGCTGAAGAAAATACGAGGTACTGAAATTAACCTACCAATTGACAAAATTTGTCGAAAAATGATATCTTTTTTTTTTAAAAGCTGTATTTTTCTACTAGTTACATGTATTTGGATATCTTTTTTTGTAAATGATGAAAGAATTCTTCATATATCGAATTGTCCAAAGAAAATATAACAATTTTTGAAAATTACAAAATTGCGGCTATTTTTCTGAAAGTATTGAAACTGGATTTTCTCAAAAAGTCCCCCTTTTAAAATTTTTTAGGGAATATTGCTAAAAATGTGCGCTACATTTTTTAAAAGATTTTGCAAATTTGCTAATTTGCAATTGAACTTCTTAAATGCGGATCAACAATAAATAAAATTATGCTTTTTCGGTACTTAGAGTTCTTTTTTCTTTATTTTTTTTGTCTGAAGCGAAAGTGTAGGTCTTTTCCGTCAAATAAATTCAAGTTAAAAAAGTAAATATTACTATTTATTTTTAAGAATAAGCGTTCGGTATCATTAGTAAGTAAAAGCTTAGGTTCTTATCTTTTAACACCATTAGATTAAAAAATCGACATATTATTATGACGCTTAATAGCAATTAAAAAATGGAGTTCTTACCAAAGTTTTGATACCGTTCTTCATGCCCTTTTTATTGAACGTATTACCTTTTCTAAATAAAAGTGTTTAAAGTTAAACAATTTCATTTTGAATTAAACAATCTTAAAAGTTGAATGATTTTAGATTAAAATTTTGAAAATAGGACAATTAAAAATTAAAAGAGTTCAAAATTGAATTATTTAAATTTGTAACTTTTTAAATTTAAATCATTTTCAATACGAAGTAATTAAAATTTGACAATTAGCGATTGAAAACTAAATTGAATGTTTCAAATTTAAAGCTTCTAAAATTCTCGAAGTTTAATTGGTATTACATGAAATGAATGATAATTCAACATTAAAATTGTTTAAACAAATTTTTCTGAGATCAAGCAATAAATTCATTGTTATTTTCACCCTTCAAAATGGATCAGTTTTCAAATACGATCCTGTAAAACTTAATTATTCCAATAAAACAAACGTTCAAAATGCAGTTATTTTAAATGGAAAACATTTAAAATGAAAAAAATTCTACTACAAAATGTTGAAAATTAAACAAATCTGAACTTCATTTAAAACTAAAGAAATGTTTAATTACCAAAGATTGTGATATTAACACTTTTTTATATCCAAACCCTTAAAATTTCAATTATATTAAATAAATTTATATCGTTTAAAAATTTAAAATTTTCGCATTGTTAATTATACGTTTCAAAATTCAACCATTTCAATTTTAATTACAAAATTAAAACGTATGAAAGTAAAAAATTGAAATTTCAGCGTTCAATGTGAAAATTCAGGGCTCTAAAATTATAACGAACTGAGAAATCAATTACAGATCGTCGAATTTTTATTTATTTTGATATTAAACAACGAAATTTTGAACTTTTTAATTTTAAATACTCCACTTAAAATTATTATTCATTTTTAAAATGATTTGATAAAATGATGATAAAATTTTTAAAATGTCTTCCAATCCAATATTTTTCAATTTTAAATGATTCATTTTTGTAAATCTCGAACTAAAAATCGGGCATTTTTAAGGTATTACATTGAAAATTTAAAAAAATACAATACAAGATCGGTAGGATTCCAATTTTTAAAATTGCGCAATCTGAAGCCTTTGAAGTAGATTTTTTTTAAAGTTAAGTTTGAAATTGTCAATATTTTACATCAGCAAATAAACAATAAATAAATTTTCAATTCGTAGTTCCAAAATATTCTCATTTTTAAAGCTGAAATTTGAAAAATTGTTTACTTGATTTTTTGTTTTTAATTTATTCTAGGGACATTTAAGGCATTAGAAACTATTACGATTTGGGAGGATTTCAATTTAAAGATATTGAATCATTAAAGATATTAATTAAAAATCATGGTTCAGTATTAGCAGTCAAATTCTCAATATAAATTTAAAACATTTCAGGGTGGCCTCTAAAAACCTACTGAATGCTTATTTTTACGAATAAATAATAAAAGGCTGACTTTTTAACCTGAAGGTATTTGAAGAAAAAAATATTTAAGCTTTCTTTTTAGTCAGGGGCCGCTTCAGACGGAAGCAGCAGAGGCGCCCGCCTCCGGACGCAAAAGGCGAGGGGCGGCCGCTTAACGAAAACTTTCCACATACTTAATGACAGGAATAAGAATTCTAAAGTTTCTTAATTTAGATTCTAGGAAAGTCTAGAATCTAAACTAGAAGAGTTTATTGTATTGCAAAGGGCAAGGGGCGGCTGCTGGACAAGAACTGTTCGGGAGATCGCGATGAATTACCTTTCATGCGACTCGATCTCTGTTCACCCGGCACACCGGACTCTTCCAGCAGGGGTCCCTATTCTTCGAATAATGACACTTAAATGAGGAAAATTGCCTTACAAAAATTTGTAATTCTTTAAGTAGCGATTTAAAAATGTTTCGAATCTGTGAATTTTTACAATTCTAGAGATACGTCATTTGACGTAAACATTTTAAAATTAGATTAAATTTGAAATTTTTAATTCTTTAAACTTATTTAAAATACAAATAGTCACAGAAGTCTTTTAATATTTTCAATTGAAAATAAGAGATAACGGATCTTCGAAAAGATAT
>JBAGKK010052147.1:0-10007 GCA_037177015.1 Euceroptres primus
AAAATGTTTAAACAAATTATTCTTAAAAATTTGGCTTCGTGAGTCTCTTTGTAATTCAATTACAAATATTTTGAGCCGAGTTTTGTTTGATTTGGTTCAGATTTGCGACCTGTAAGTGGTTTTAAACGAAATTATTGCTATATCCCCAATGTGCGCCGTCAGACATCGTTTTAACAACCGAAGACGGGGGGGGGGGGCGGCAACAAAAACCAACCAACTACAGCCAGAAGAACTACAATTCCCGACAACCACCCAGGAAACAGGAACCCAAATATTACGGGAAACGCCATTAACAAAGACGGTAACTGTACTATCTGGACGACTGTTCGTTCTAGTGTGGAAAAATCTGACGAATGACAAAACTATTCTATCATGGGTAGACGGTTACGTCATTCCTTTTGCTCGTCGCCCAATTCAATATTCGACATCTAGGGAACCACGCTGGTCAAAAAGTGAAAAATCACAATTAACTAACCAGATTGAAGAACTTCTCGACAAAGGCGCGATCCAAAAATGTGAAGAATGCGAGGATCAATTTCTCTCTAGCATGTTCCTCATGCCCAAGCCAGATGGATCTAGTGGATTTATCTTGAATTTCAAAAAACTAAACGAATTTATAGTTACCGAACATTTTAAAATAGAGGGCATGAGATTAGTTCGTGATCTGATTCAGAAAAATTGCTACAGAGTGACACTCGACCTTAAAGACGGATATTACTACATTCTAATAGCACAATCCAGTAAAAAATACTTTAGATTTAGGTTTGCAGGTACGTTCTTCGAATTTAACTGTTTACTCTTTGGGTTAATCACGATTTCATATGTCTTCACCAAGATAATGAAACCCATTATCACTTGGGTAAGAGAAAAAGGTTACTCTTCTGTTATCTACGTAAATAACTTCCTCTTACATGGGTACACTAGGCAAGAATGCCTAGAGAATTTACGGGAAACAATCCACATGCTGAATTCTCTTGGATTTATCTTAAATAGGGAAAAAAGTAGTTTGGTTCCAGCACAAAAGCAGAAATTTTTGGGGTTTGTTTTAAATTCAATTGATATGATAATTGAGTTGCCCGAAGACAAATGGTCTAGAACTCTAAATCTTCTCCACAAGTTTAAGGTTAACACCCGGTGCAAGATCCGTGGCTTTGCGTCCCTTGTGGGAACCTTTGGGTCCATATGCCTTGCAACTAAGTATAGCTGGGTTTTTATGAAAAGACTAGAACGAGAAAATTTTTTAGCTCTGGAAAAAAGCAAAAGCAACTATGAAGCACACATGGTGATATCGTCTGATGTAACATCAAATCGGTGTATAATCCTATCAAAAGTCCTAAATTTGTTCTAGAAATTTTTTCTGACGCGTGATTGTCAGGCCTCCTTTGGAAATGACAGAACCTATGGATTTTGGAGTTCACAAGAGCAACATTATTCCAAAAATTAATTAGAACTTTTGACTGCGTTTTTCGGGATTAAGTGTTTCGCAAGAGACCTGAGATACTGCGACGTACTTTTACGAATAGATAACACTACAGCAATTGCTTATATCAATCGCATGGGCGGAATCCGATTAGAGAACCTCAGTAATACTGCAAAAGAGATTTAGAAATGGTCCGAACAACGCAATATTATCATTTTCGCATCTTACATTAAGTCATCAGAAAATACAGTCGCAGATCATGAATTAAGAAGGCTGGAAGTAGAAATTGAGCATCTCGTAAGGCCTTCAGCAAATTATGTTTTCGTTTCGGTCACCCTGAAGTTGATCTCTTTGCTAGCCGAACCAACTACAAGTGTCGGAAATACGTCTACTGGAAGAAAGACCCAGGATCGTTCTCGATTGACGCATTTACCCTAGACTGGGGTAAATATTTTTTCTACGCGTTCTCTCCCTTTGCGTTAATAATGAAAGAACTAAAGAAAATCCAGAACGTCCGCTCAAGGGGAATAATTATAGTTCCGAACTGACCATCTCAAGCAAGGTTCCCTCGATGTAGAGCAATGTCATCTCCCATGTTGTTCAAACCGAGTAAAAGCCTTCTTTCTTCTTCTAACAGGGAACCTCATGCACTCTGGTCCTAACTTTCCCCGGTGGGAGGAATATTATCGAGCAAGCATTCTCTCCAAAGGGACTGACACCTATCAAGATCAGTATCGCATTACTGGCTGAATCTTTCTTAAGACAATATCAGTCTGCACTAAAAAAATGGCGGCATTTTTGTCATCTTACAGCCAGCATTCCAGATGTTTTGAGATTTCTTACCAATGAAGTTGAGAAGGAAGATTCCTACGGCTCAATTAACTCACTAAGGTCAGATGTGGTCCTAATTTTGGGGCCTGATATATGAGAGAACCGAGATGTGAAGAGATTCTGTAAGGGGGTGGCTAAATCTGGGCCATCTCTCCCTAAATATGACACAACCTGGGACCCCAAAGCAGTTCTGGAATTACTTTCGCAATGGAGCCCAAATGAAGAGCTTTTTTTGCAGAAATTATCAAGTAAACTTGCTACGCTACTCTTTCTCACAACGGAACACGGAGTCCAAACTCTGACTGCAATCGATATAGAAAACATCTCGAACTCGGAGGATCGAATTGAAATAAAGACACCAGCACAACAGAAAACCTCTGGTCCAGGAAAAGTACAATCAAACCTGGTTCTCCCCTTCAATCAAGAAGATCAATTGATCTGCATAGCATCAGCTCTGGGAACATACCTCAATTGAACGCGCAGTATACGATAAAATACACGGAGCCTTTTTATGGAAAAACCCCCATAAGGCTATCACAACACAATCGTTAAGCCGCTGGATCAAACAGGTTCTCCAATAAAGTAACATAGATACTTCAAAGCTTACAGCATACAGCACACGCCATGCCTCAACCATCCACTGCCAAAAGAAGTGGGGTCAACACTGACCTAATTAGAAAGACAGCGTGATAAATGGTATTTTCGCAAACCTTCGCCCAGTTCTATGACTGTAGGCTAGAGCAAGATCGTTCCGTTTTTGCAGAAGCAATCTTAAATCCAAAAATAAATAAATACATAACTTGTTATTTCTTTCGTATGTTATATAATTCTGTAATAACAAGTGTTACATGAATATCACTCAAAAAACTAGCTGACATCACTCTTCTTTAAACATCTACGTCTAGTGATCTGAAGAAGGAGACGCGAAATACAATTGAACGATTAACCGAACTTACCCAAATGAAGTTCTTTTGTAATTGTATGAAACGCCTCCTCCAAAGATCAGTCTCTCCCTGTCAGATTATCAAAGTTAACAGTGGTTAACCCCTACAGAGATCGTTCGGCAGAACTTTAAAAAAATAAAGATCATGAACCGGGGCCCCGGAACATGGAATATAGATAGGGAACTAGGAAATTTTCTAGTTCCTTACTTTAAATATTGTGGCGTTAAGGGCATGAGAGCAGGTACTACATCCGGTGATCTTCGGAGGAGGAGCTTCATACAATTGCGATAGAACTTCACTTAGGTAAGCTTGTTTAATGGTTCAATTTTCCTGGCTTGTGGAACAAAGAAGCTAATGACCGCGGTACACAATATGGCAAAAAAGGTGTCTTTGAACAAATCAGTCTGCAGGCCACAATTTTAATCTAATTTTAATGTTTTTTTAAAATCGAAGCTAACAAAATGCTCCATCGATCGGTCGAGGCCGATTTTTGAAAAAGACTTTTAAAAAATTTTTTCTATAAGAGAAAAATAAAAGAAAAATTTTTTGACAGAGTACCATTTTGTTAAAAAAAATTTTTAATAACGCTCTAATAACCAGAATCAGTAAAACAACTCTCTAGAAATAACCTCCAGCAATATTCGTTGATTAGACTATACTTCTATATTATTCTGAACAATTTAGATAATAAATGTGTTTTGTGCAGAATTAGCTCCTTCTTGTTGCTTGCAACTGATATTTTTTGCAGGAATTGTTTATAAAATGAAGTTTAACTAGATACCGAACAAAAGAAAATAATATTTAGTCATTGTTTGAACCAATTTTATAAATAAATTCACATTTGGGCTATTATTTAATAAATATAATGCGTTTAAAATGGAGGTGTGATTGCAAATATCTTATCAATGGTATTTTGTAGTGTTAAATCGATATTGCGCAAAAACTTTCAAGTTTTTAAAAAATTTTAATTCATAAATGCATAACTTTGTCAGTTTTCACTCCAGAGATTTCGTTTTCGGTTTAAAATAAACTAACATCATTTTCATTTTGTCCATATACTGTGGAAAATCTCCGTTGCACAGCTATTTTTTATTATCTAAACAATTTTAACGAACAAATACATAACTTTGCCAGTTTTCACTACAAAGATTTGGATTTTTTTGTAAAACTAAGTGCTATTCTTTGACCTTTGACTCAATATTGTGAAAAATCTCTATTGCACTATTGTTTGTTATTCAAATAATTGGAATTGACAAATGCATAAATTTCTTTGCCTTGAATTCGAGGATTTTGTGTTTTTAGTAGATTCAACTACAAATATTGTGTAAAAGGTGCTTCCCTGTAGTAACTTTATGTCAAACAACAATTTGTAATTGTTGAAACAACAATTTGTAATTGTTGAAAGAAATAAAATGAACATTTCAAAGATTTAAATCGATAATTTTCTATTAGATAGAAATTCGTAATCGTAATCCCATTTTCATATGATGACTCATAACAATGAGTCAGCATTACGAGGTTAAGGAAGTAGGGCTTGTGCTTCCCGAAGCAATGGACTCTCGGTCTTTAGGAATACGTTCCTCAAACTGCCTAAATAGGGGTCAGCAGAAACCAGCAAGGAATGGAGCACATCTTCTATCATACTAATCAGAGATTATTTTCTGGTGTTATTTTCTCTGCGACGTTTAAAGTCTTTGTTTATAGCCTGTTAGGCTTCTTCGGAAAGTTTTCCGATAGGTACTTAAGTAAATTTCTGCAGTCTCAGTAGCAAGGTTGCGAAATAGCTCGATGTCAAGTGCTTTACCGCATGCCAAAAGTTGCAGAATAATGTAAAAATTCATTAGCAGTTATTTATCAATTCCTGTAATCTCATAGATAGTTTCAAAATTTTTGTAAAACTTTCTTGCTGTGTTCACGTCGATACCAGAACCAGTTTCTTGTCGTTGAATCGACGAATAGACCCAGGCGTTTGCGAATTTTATCTGGTATGATTCGTTTCGTATCTTTGAAAATCGCTTTCTTGACATCTGTTTTGACTTGCCACTGCTCAAATGGCAATCCATAAGAAATGTGTAGTATGCATTCCATGAAATGGATCCATACATGCAAAGTTTGTAACCCGTACTGGAATGCACCCACATTTTCTTCTCTAGTTCGTACTGTTTACAGACGGTTTATTTCTGAGGGCTTTGCCCCACAAACAGTACAATTTGATAAAGCAGAAGTGTCAGTAATTACTTGGCAAACTTTTCCGTCAATCATGGTACACATTAGTTCGTACTCTACATTATAAACAGTATCATTAATTGCTATTTTACCTGCTCTCAATCTTTTTATTTGCTTTTTAATGTTTCGATATTCATTTAAAGTTCTATCCTTTGCCTCTCGTGCAAAATGGAATGATATAGGCAAGCAAGAGTTGGGAGAGGAAGTTTGAAAGTTTTCCGAAACTATTATCGATTCGTCTGCGAATTGAAGAGAAGGTGGAACCATTGGAATAGACTTGAAATAGAACTTTCCTTATTTTATGATTTATATCTTGATAAGGATTTATTCCGGATAATTCATTGCAACCGTATTTAATTTTTAATTTCAAGTTCTTTACATAATCATGTGGTACATCCTTAATTTTTAACATTCTTTCAGCTGTATGGTTTAGTAATCCCTGAAGTTGTAGAGTAGCACTTGTTTCAATAATTTCAGTTGTCGAACTTGGTGGATAGCACTTTGTTTTGGCATTTGTAATTTTCGTATACGGGGGAAGAACATCAACGTTTTTCCCTTTTACACGTTTTCTAAGGAGTTAGTATTTGTTTTCAGACAATTTCAAATCTGTATAAAGTGCAAGTGCTTCGTCATCCGTAAATAGCAATGAATTTGTAGCTTGTGATGTTCCCGCTTCTGCTTCTTACACTTAGAATTCTGGTCTGCTTTCACTCAAAGCGCCTTTTTAAACTATAAGCATTACAGTTTTTTTGTCTAAAATGCGCAAGTTCTTAAATGAATCAGTGTCGTCCTCTGAAATGGATCCTTTTCATGCTTCTATTCTTTTTCTCTTAGTTTTTTCAGAATATTCTTCAAAGGTTTTCGTTTTTCAATGTGACGGAAATGCTGTTTCTGGACCTTTTATCATATTATCCAATTAGATTGAATTTTTATCAAGAAACTTATCCTTATTACAAATACAAGCTTTGAACTTTTTATTAATTGGTACAGAAATCTGAGTCAGTTTTTTACAAACAATTTCTTGTAAATTTGCAGAAAGGCTATATTTTCCCTGTGAGCGATTTAGCAGGTACTCGACAGCTTTGGAATTTGATTTAAACATGAGATCAGAGAGTTCTCGATTTTTTATTTGGATAGAATCCATGTTTTCCTTATTAATAAAATCAATAAGGTGACAATCGCTGGAAACAAATAAGCATCACAGAAAACAATCTAGAGCTCCACTAAGCCTGTAGCGTAGACACTAAAAACTCAAAATCTTCGTATTCAAAACAAAGAAATTTATGCATTTGTCAATTTAAATTGCTTAAATAACAAACAATCGTTGTATAATGGAGATTTGCCACAATATTGAGTCAAAGGCCAAAGGATATCGCTTGGTTTTACGAAAAAAGCCAAATCTTTGTAGTGAAAACTGACAAAGTTATGTAGTTGTTAATTTAAATTGTTAATATACTGAACAATAGCTGTGCAGCGGAGATTTTCCGCAGTATTAAGACAAAAGAAAAATTATATTAGTTTATTTTAGGCCAAAAACGAAATCTCTCAAGTGAAAACTGAGAAAGTTATGCATTTGTTAATTAAAATTGTTTAAATAATTCAAAGTTGTTGTGCAATATCAGGTTGACACCGCAAAATACCATTCACAAGATATTTTTAACATTATAACATTTGTTTAAACAATGACTAGGTAATATTTTTTTGTTTAATTTCTAATTAAACTTCATTTTACACACATTTCCTGCAAAAAATATCAGTTTCAAGGAACAAAAAGGAGCTAATTCTTCACAAAACACATTTATTAACTAAATTGTTCATAATAATATAAAAATATTGTCTTATATACTCATAACGCTGGAGGTTATTTCTAGAGAGTTGTTTCACTGATTCTGGTTATTAGAGTGTCAATACAATTTTTTTTGACAAAAGGTGCTCTGTCAAAGAAATTTAAAAAAAATTGTTTTTCTTATATAAAAAAATTTGAAAAGTCTTTTTTAAAATTCAGCCTCGAGCGATCTATGAGGAATTTTATTTGTTTTTTTTTTTAACATATTAAAATTGGGTTAAAATTGTGGCCTGTAGACTGATTTGTCCAGAGACACCTTTTTTGCCCTACTGTTTTGCTTCAATGATAATCGAGCAAAATAAATAATTGATGATCTTATGATAGAATCATCAAATAACACAATTGTTGACCTTTTTACCAAGTTTAGTCATAAAAATCTAAGTGTAATCTTAATTTCGCACAATATTTTTCATCAAGGTCACGGTCAGCGCGGTATATCTCTAAATGCGAATTATATTGTTGTATTTGAAAATCCATGGGACCGTGCACAAATTCAACATATGGCACGACAAGTGTATCATGAAAACCCTCATTTCGTGCGAGAAGCATATCAGGACGCCACTTCACGGCTACATGGATACCATTTGTTTGATTTAAAGCAATCCACACCAGATAATTGTCGATTCAGAACATCCATATTTCCATCAGAAGCTTATCACTACGTGAACATCCCTTTAAAAGGTATAAAAACGCATAACGGCGGAAGTATAGGTGAGCAGAACACCGCAGCGTTACGCGCTATGTACCATCTGAATGCCAATCAGCGACGGACGTTATTAAAGTCAGCTGATCCAAAACTTGTGAAATATCTATGCGAATGTGCGTTAAACATTTTGTGCGGAAATATTTCATTGAAGAAAAATGAAAAAATTAAATTAAAAAAACCACATACAAACATTTAAAAGATTAGCCACACACACAGGGGTACTTGGAAGAGTAAAAACGATGTATTGTGCAAAAGGGTGGATTTTTAAATTTTTTGATAGAACTAATCATTGAAACCATTATATCAAGCCATTTTTCATCCGAGTAGTCGAGAAATTACCATCATGGAGCATGCTAGGAAAATGGTACTTGTACCTAGTGATCGTGTCGAGTAACTCCAGCAACAACAATTTCCTTTTGATAAAAAATCATCATCAACAACAACAACAACAAGTAAAACAACATGATGAGGTGAACACAAATTTTTCTCTTCCTACTTCTCAAGCACCTGGAAATACTCTGAGTAGACTCGACGCCGAAATGAATCATATTTTAAATTCGTCACTTCTCAAGGATGAACGTGAAAAATGGAACATGTATCAGCAAGTATTACAAAGATTTCTCTTTTTATCCGATGAATCACGAAGCACACAACAAGAGAAAAATAATTTCAAAGATAAAACGGAAGAGAAATCAAAGTTTCCCATTTTTTTGGTCTTACGATCAATTTTGGAGAACGATCAGTTTTCGAATATAAAAAAACGATCGAAGAAAGGTGCACTTCACGATTCTACTCGATTCTTGAGGTTTTATTTATAAAACGGAAGAATCGGCGGACAATATAAATTTGCCAATTGAGAATATAATTTCATCTATTCCAAAAACATACCGAGAGAAGATTGAATTATTGTTAGAGCATTAACGTAAACCTAAAATTAAAAATAGACTTCATTGGGATACCACAGGTTCCGCACACATCGATAGCTATCGTGTAGAGAATTCGAATATCACGGATCTTATAAATGATGCAATGAGATATAGAAAAACGTTTGTCGTTCCGGGCCGACGTCAGTTTGCGCAGTTTCTCCGTGAGGTCACTATGCCCCGTGAGGTCGATATGTCTAGAGAACTTGTTGAAAATAATGAATACTGGAAGAATTTTAATGTAAGTGGTATTTTTTTCTGAAGCAGAAAGTCGACACCTAATAAATAAGGAACTCAAATATCACGTAGCGAACACAATCAATCCAAATTATATAATTCCATAACCGATGACGAGGATGATGAGAACTCGCAAAGCACTGAAAACGGAGACTTAGCTGGAAGAATAAAGAGTAATACTTTAGGTTCGACTTGGCTTTCTTATCCTAAACAATAACAATGCAAATATTGCAGGAATTGTTCTGCGACCCAGGAAATCAAGCCTTCTACTCTGGAGTGGAAAAAATCGCACCGTAGTCAACGAAAGAAGCTAACCCATAAAGAAGTTTTGGACTGGCTAAAAAGCCAAGATGCTTACAATCTTTATCGTCCAGTAAGAAAAAAGTTTCAAAGAGCCCATTTACTCCAGTGCATTTAGTAATCGACTCAAAAATTTTGGGTACATTTTTTCTTTTTGTGCTCGTTTGAAAAGGGCTTCAACGTTCACCTTAACTTTGGATTTGCGCATTGTCCAAGTCGACTCTTTCGCCGCCATCTTGAATAAGATTTTTTTATTTTGATCGCTCATATCTCACGTTCTAATCATCGCACAGTGAATGGACAGTGACCGTTAGATTTCTCATGATTTTCTCTTTCATTAATTTCTTAAAAACTTTTACTCTCTGATACAATGAAAAAATGTTATGAGCGTCCGGAGTTGAAAGTTCTCCGCCCAAAGTACTTTCGGTCGGCTCGCTACGCTCCACAGTGGGGCGAAATGAAAAAACGATGTTCAAAATAACCTGTAGGTCCCAATTTTTAATCGATTTTCAATTAATTTTTTTGAAAAAATTCAACTATGAATTCTTAAGAAAACTGTCGAGGCCGATTTTTA
>JBAGKK010052158.1:0-10007 GCA_037177015.1 Euceroptres primus
AATAACACCTAAAAATTACATAAAGAAACAACAAAGTGCGTTTTCATTCTTCTGCTCAGCGATCACATAACAGTGCAACGACTCAAAATCTCGAAACATCTGATTTGCTATTGTATTTATTTACTGATTCAGTTGATTATTATTTATCGTATGAGAATACTTTAATTTGAGACAGATTCTAAATCTAAAGGCTTAGTCGCAGTTTTTCGAGACGTTACACTTTTTTTTAAAAGGTCGATTTGTGTTCTATAGAAGTATGCTGTTTGATGTTGAAGATGCTCTTGTTTTGAGACGAAGTATCTATAGGGGACGACAATATTCCTTTCGTAAAACCAATAGGAATATCTTTGTTATTAGCAGCATTTCGTAACTGAAAAAAATTCACAACATTTATTTAAATACTTTCACTTAAAATAAATTTTAAATTATGGCAATTAGTTATTTAATTAATAAAATGATTATATTTAATATGAGAGAAATTTACATTTGCATAAAAACTAAAATAACTTTTTTTCGAGGGATTAACCACTGTTGTAATCTGGTGTACACTCTTCTATGTGATCCCATGTAATCTTGTGTAATTCCTGTAATCTTAAATATATCAGTAGATAAAAGTTTGTGAATTTTTTGAATCGCTATTTAATTTATCCCTGTAATCTTGTATAATCTCATGAAATCCCATTTAATTTTGTGTCATCCCATGTAATTTCTTGTAATCCCTTGAAATCCTTGTAATCTTAAGTATGTCTTGTAATCTTATGTAATCTCTTGTAATTTTGTATAATCCCTGTAATTTATGTAATGCCTGTAATCTTTGAGCCTAGTGTACACAAAATATCGAAGTGGTTGACCCACGCTTTTTTCAAAGAAGAAGAAGAAGAAGAAGAAGAAGAAGAAGAAGAAGAAGAAAAAGAAGAAGAACATTTTATAAAGTGAAAATTGGAGAATACCATGCTTACGAAGCATTTCCCAAAGAACCCGGTTCGTTTTGGGTTCTTGTTTTTCCTTGTTGTCATTATTCTCATTGCTCTTGTAGTTTATTCTACCCTCTCGTTTTATGAGCTCTGCATGCTGTACTGGATCTAAATAATTAAGGGCTGCCTCAAAGCGCTTCAAGGAAGCCATATTGTACGACTGCAAATGGGCCCTTTTCCCATAACGACTTCCCGCATGAAAACGGTCAAACCTGAGCATCTGTGAATCATCTGCTTGGGAATTTATACTTTTAATCTTGTCCGTTCCACTTCTTCCGTACCTACCTCCTTGCTGAAATGGTACTACTGAAACTAATTAAAGAAAATTATTTCAGAAACTTGTTCTTTCCACCCTATTTTCAGAAAATGAAAACATGATACTTTATATAAAATCCTATTTTCGTTGGTAATAAATAATAAATTTTTTCGCAAGGAAACAGAGCTGGGCAGTATTTCAAGCAAAAATGTATTTCAAGTATTTGAAATATAAAATACATGCAATGTAGTTTGTAGTTGCAGGGAAAATACAATTTAACCAATGTATTTCAAACAAAATATAAACTACATTTAAGTATTTCTATATTTTATTTGAGATACAGTTAAGAATAATTGTGTATTTCATCTGAAATACTTACTTTTATTTTAGATGAAGTACATCCTGAATTATTTATATAAAATTAATATTAAACTTATGCGTACTATCTAAAAAGCCGTAAGCCCGTCCAGTGGAGCTTCTTTAGAATTCACATTGAAATCTTCGAAATTTACCATGAATTCATTGGCATTCTTTGGAATTCACTATGAGTTTTATGTAATTTTTCAGAATTCACTATGAATTCTTTGGAATTCATATCATAAATTGTTTGGAATTCATCATAAATTGTTTAGAATTCATCATAAATTGTTTGGAATTCATCATCCATTCTTTGGAAACCATCATAAATTCTTTGGAATTCAATATGAATTCCGGAGAATTCCAACGAATTCAAGGTGAATTTTGAAAAACTACAAATAATTCCTGGTGAATTCCGAAGAATTCAAGGTGAGTTTTGAAAGATTCTAAAGAATTTCTGGCGAATTCCGAAGAATTCTAAAAAATCCCTGGTTAATTTCGAAAAATTCCAATGAATTCATGGTAAATTCACCAGAAATTCTATAGAATTTTTTGGAATCCTTCAGAATTCACCTTAAATTTTTTGAAATACACCAGGAATTTTTTTGGAATTCACCACGTACTCTTTTCCGAATAGTTAACGATGAATTCTAAGGAACTCATGATGAATTTTAAAGAATTCATGATGAATTTCAAGGAATTTAAGGTGAATTTCAAAGAATTCATGATAAATTTCAAATAATTCAAGGTAAATTGCTTTGGAATTCACAATTCATTAAAATTCTTTAAAATCCATCACGGATTCTTTGGAATTCTTTGAAATCCTTCAGAAATCACCTTGAATTCTTTGGAACACATCAGGAATTCTTTAGAATTCACCAGGAATTATTTTCCAAAGAGTTCATTGTGAATTCCAAAGAATTCATGATGAATGATTCTAAAAAATTTAGAATAGAATTTATTGGAATGTTTTGAAATTTACCAGGAATTCTTTGGATTTCTTCGGAATTCACCAGGAATACTTCGGAATTCTTTGAAATCCTTCAGAGTTCGTCTTAAATTCTTTGGAATTTAACAGTAACTCTCTGAAATTCTTCCAAATTCACCTTGAATTCGTTGAAATTTTTCGAAATTCGAAATTCACATTGAATTACAAAGAATTTATGATGAATTCCAAAGAATTTATGATGAATTCAAAAAAATCTGAAATAATTCCGAAGAATTCATAATGAATTCCGAAGAATTCCAAAGAAATCACTATGAATTCCGAAGAATTCCAAAGAAATTATAATGAATTCCAAAGAATTCCAAAGAATGTCAATGAATTCATTGTAAATTCAGTATTTTGTAACTGTTGGGTTGTCGCAATAAAAGAAAATCAAATCCAATTGTGAATTTCAAAGAATTCAAGGTAAATTCTGAAGAATTCAGGGTGAGTTTTGAAGAATTCCTGGTGAATTCTGAAGAATTCCAAAAAACACCTGGTGAATTCCAATGAATTCATTGTGAAGTCCAAAGAATTCAAGGTGAATTCTGAAGAATCCCAATGAATTCAAAGCTTTGTGAAGCTCCGCTGGATGGACCTACGATCTTTTAGATAGTGTGCATAGGTTTAATATTAAGTTTATATAATTAATTTAGGATGTATTTTATCTAAAATACAAGAAAGTATTTCAATAAAATACACAATTCTAAAGTGTATTTCAGATAAATTACAAAAATACTAAACGTAGTGTGTATTTTATTTGAAATACATTGAAATACATTTGTAGCCAAATACTTGTACTTTGAGAAGTGTATTTGAAGTATTTTGTGCCCAGCACTGGGAGGAAATAAAAAAATCCAGTTAAACAAGATTTTAATCTCTCTATAAAAATTCTCTTTCAAAAAGACATTGGCATTTTATATTGTAAAGCATTGTAACCATAATCCGGAAAAAGTGACATAAATTCGCGAGATAATAAAGTGAGAAAGTAGATAATAAAATTTTGCAGGCTCGTAAAAAATGTGAGTACCTAAACTAAAGCGAGAATGTTTGAACGTTAGTAGAAGAAGCATTTTAGAATTAAAATATTGTATCTAAAGCCAAAAAGTGTTGACACTGAAAATGCAATACAGTCTTTCAACACACAAAAATGTGAAGTAGCTGAAATAAGCGACATTGAAATTGATAAGGAAATAAACATTTAAAAAATCACTTTTCTGGTCTAGAATAAAAAAAAAATTTCAAGTCGAATTTATTTAAATTAGGAAGTAAATCAATCATCATTGACATATAAAATTTCTATTTATTATTAACATTTCATTATTTGATTAAATGGAATTCAAGTTTGTTTATTAAGTTTCTTACTTTTATTTGTCTGAAAAGTTGTATTTAATGTAATTCAATTTTAATTTAGATAAATTTTTACTTTTTTTTATAATGTTTTACCTACTTTGTTGTTGTTTTATTTGATTTTGTTGTTTATTGTTAATTTTTTTTCTATAAAAATTCTGATTTTACTGTGGAAACCTCTCATAGATAAAAATTGTCTCAACTCTATTATTCGAAGGCAGAGATTTCAATGAATGTTCACACGAATTTTCAGTCTCCATCCTTAAAGCCGGAAATCCAGCCAGAAGAATTGAATGCGATGTTCTCAATCTCATTTTAATTGCACACAAGATACTTCCATTTTTTTATTTTTTATGATAGGAAAAAGTAAACTTGAATAATGATTTTAATTATTTAATTAATCAATCTTTTTTAAAAGAAAATTAAAACCAAAAAAAAAGTAAATAAATGAAAATACATAATATAATAGAAGAATATGTATATATCATTAAATTAATTCCAGGTTTTATCTTAATGGGATAAAATCAGGTCATTAATAAAACACGGAGATAAGAAGAAGCTTTTACAATTTAAAGGAAGGTCTGGGATGAAAGCTAACGAGTAAAAGCACCCATCAACGAGTGTTGAATGACGTAATTATGGATGGTTGTACTAGTATCCGAAGATTACACTCCTAACGTAATTAGCAATGAAAAAAAATTGCATTTGGGTTCGAATTCCTAGAGGTCTCCGTCAGAGAGAACCACAAAGCTCATGTAACATTAATCAGAAACGATTTAATTGTAGCCAATGCGGTCACTCTGGCATTTGACACAAAATGACCAACGACCTATCTTAATTATAGACACATGGAATCTATTGGCGTAATTATAGACACCATTTTTAATACTTGTTTTTTTTTCAAGACCCGGGGAAAAGTCAAAGAAAAATTCGCAGCTTTTTGTGCGTGGGAAAAGAGAAAAGAAAAGAAAAAAAAAGCTATTTTACACGTTCCATTTACGAAAGACGTGTCCTTTTTACTCTCGAGTTTCGGATTTCGCTCTTTTTCATCTTTTATCTAGTTATTTTTATTTTATGCTTTATGCTGTAAAATGAAATACTTCAGAGTCTTTTTTAGATTATATACTTTATCACCTTTATAGAATCTGAGATTATAAATTTATATTACATTTATAGTTCTTGTCTATAATTTGAGTTGATTTTTACAAATTTAATTGGATTTCAAATTTAGTTAAAATTTTTGTCACAAAAATTGAATTTCAAAATGAATAGTTAATTAAAAATTCAATTATGAAATTAATTAAAAATACTTACGAGCATCTTTATCCCCTTTTTTTCCATAACGACCACTTGTGTAGAAATTATTTTGGGAAAGAGCGAGAGTAGCAAGGTTGCAACTGATCCATAGCCATATCACCAATTCTATACTACTGAACCCTAGAGTGGCTGACATAAGTCGGACTTTTCTACTGTTCGAGACCATTTTATCTGCAACAGGTGAACACTCGAGAAAATCTGTTTTCAAAGAAATAATTAATTTTTTATGAGAATTCAATCTGACATTACAGTTTATATTAAAAATCCAAATAGAAAATAATGTTGTAATTTAGTAAATAAATATGTTAATCATAATTAAATACATAAGAAGAGAAGAATAAGCTATTTAAATAATTCAGGACATGAAAATTATTAATAAAATTTTTTTTCTGAACAATAAATTATTATCAAGATATTTTATTACGTCAAGCTATTTCCTGACAGTTACGATGATATATGTGGCCATAAAATAGTTACAGTTACTGTGAATTATTCGCAAAAAACATTTTTCTAATACTGGAAGTGGAATTATTGTTCGCTTAATTACGAGTGATATTTCAGCTTATAAAATAAAAAAAATTTACCAACTCTCTAAATTTTATATTTTCATTCCTAATATAGTATATTTTATAACACTTTATTATTGTAACATATATTATGTAATTTTGTTAATAGATTCACTACAGCGAATAATTCACTATAGTGAAAAAACCTTAAACCACTGCAAATAAAGGATTTCTCTTAAAAGTAATTTTTTATGGCACAGCTAAATATGAAATACCTAAATGAATGGCGTTACTAAATACTATCAAATTCTGATAAAAGTCGATTACAAATTTTTTCAATAAATATGTGAACTGCACGTGGATTTAACCAACACCTGTGGCGTGAGAGGAGAAAATTTTTATCCATTGAGAAGCACTTTAATAGGCAAACCTATCTTTAAATCAACTTTAAATATGTAAATCCTGGTACTCATTTTTTAATTTTATGTTATAAAACATTTTTTAAATTTTAGTTTCAGAAGTTTAAAAATAAAAATATAAATATTTCTTAAATTCAACAACTGTCAAATACAAAGCCATGAAATTGTTGTGTTTTTCATTTGTTATAAGCCTGAAAACTTAAAAACTTTCAAATTAAAGTTCAAAAATTAAAGTCCTCTAAAATGAAAAAAAAAATAAAACCCAATCTGAATAATTAAAAAATAATTCCCATATTAGATCAATTTTGATGAAACTGTAAATTTTGAATTCATAATTTTTGTATTTTTTATTTCAATTGCTTTGTCATTTTTTTAATTTTGTGAACATGAAATGGCTTTAATTAACCTTTCGAAGGCTCTTTGATTCATTACTTTTCTCATAATAATTGTCAAGAAGCATAAAGTTAGTAAAGAATTATTGAACATTTATCAACAAAGTATTCGTAATTAAGTTTGATAAAGAGTGCCCTTTGACAATTTCTTTGTAATGTCAGCCTTGACACCCTCGAGTCTCAAACACGACTTTTAAGTAATTGAAGTTGCAGTGGCTAGGTGAATGATGATTGAATGTACGTTTTCAATATTTTATGATGTCAGTGTACTTTTGTAACTATGCATAAGCGTACGTCCATGATCGTATAACCCATTTTTACAATTCGGTCAATGTTTCAAAAAAATATTTCAATAATTTATTAAACATTTTTTTAAAAATTTACTTAAAAAGTTAATTTAATAATTTATTATCGCTAATATTCTAATAAAAAAATAATATTAAATTTAAATTTAAATTTGGAATTAAAATTGTATTTAAAAATTCAATTTAAAAAATATTATTCTTTTAAAATACTTACCTTATTTCATAATTCCGTAAGATCAAAATAATTAAACATTCTTTGCACTCCCTAAGACCCCGGGTAACTAAATGTAACCTGAAAGTCAAAAAATCCTTTCTGAATTTCGTCTCCCCAAATTTTTCCTTTTTTCACAAAATTGATCACATTTAATTTTCTTTAAATAAAAAAATCGTAAAGTCACCTTTTTCAAACCGAATAAACAAACGGGCTTAAATTGAGCAAATAAGTTTTGAAATCGATTATCCCCACATCATTGCCCCTGATTCGTGATAACATGCGTTATTTCAACCGCGATATAGATTCCTATATTACTTCTTTATCTACTTGATAAACTTAAAAAATAATTTAAAAGAAATTTTTTTAAATCTTATTCTGAAATTAATCTTGTATGTTTTAATTATTTCCGAAAGTGATTTACAAAATTAATCAAAAATAAATATCCTCTCAACTAATTTGAATAATAAAAATATTCATGCTCCCCAAATTTGATAAACAGTAATAAAATTAAGCAAATTTAGAATTCTTTTTTAGTAACATAAATATATTTACGAATTTTTTATTTTTCAGTAATAATGAGATTATATTAATTAAAGAGCAATATAATTGATTTTAACATAAAGTTATCTAGGTTTGAAAAATTAGTTACTTTCTGGAAAAAAATGGATAGTAAAATGAAATTGTAAATATGATAATAATAAATAATATATAAAATAATTGTAAATATGATAATAATAAATAATAAATAAAATAATTGTAAATATGATAATAATAATAAATTAAATAATTATAAATTTGAAAATAATAAATAATTAATAAAATAGTTATTTTTGAATAAAGGTCTGCTACCTCTTGTCAGGTTATTTACTTCTTTTATAAATTTTAATTTTTTAAATAAACTTCTCTTTTAAAAAATTTTTGAGACACTAACAGATACTAGATAGGGCACGTAACAGATACGTAGAGAAGACTGTGGAGTCCTGTGAACCGAGAATGGTTTATATAGGGGCCACCCGACCACCCACAAGCTACCAAGACTCCCCTTGATTCGTCCCATGGCAATCCTCCGCAACCCCATTGATCCTATGTGCACCATTCTTTTTTTTAAACTATACAGGACTTTCCTAAGTTGAAAAAAAAATATTTAAAATTTTTTCTCCAAATCAAAAATTTTTAGAAAGGACTTTTAAAGATTTTGAAATAGGAAAATTCAACAAGAAAATAGATTAGAAAATAAAAAAATAAAAAGAGGATTTGAAGATTAGAATACTTAAATATAGGCAGAAATAACTCAAACATATCAAAAAATATTTTTTTATTATTAAACTATTCTTTATAAATTAATCTATTCGCAGTCAGGCGAAAAAGGAACTTTTCGTGCCAAAAATGCACCTGAAATAAAAGTTTTCAGAAAAATATGACAATTTCAAATTTCTCAATTTCAGATTCGCTGAATCTAAATCTGATACCAGATTTTCAAAATTCAAAATGACGAATCCAATATGGCGGACCGAAATTTCCAAAAATTGAAGAAATTAGCAAAAATTTATGGATCTTAATAAAATTGGTCATATTTAGATTATCGGGATTACTGAATCCAAATCTGGTATCAAATTTTCAAAATTTAAAATGGCGGATTCAATTTGTCGGACCAAATTTCTCGAAAATGTTAAGAACTTGATAAAATTGGTCATATTTAGGTTTTCGAGGCTGCTGAATCCAAATCTGATATCAGATTTTCAAAATTTAAAATGGCGGACAAAAATTTTCAAAAATTGAAGAAATTAACAAAAATGTATGGAACTAGATAAAATTGGTCATATTTAGGTTTTCGAGGTCGCTGAATCCAAAATCTGATTCCAGATTTGGATTCGGCGATCCTGAAAATCTAAATATGACCAATTTTATTCAGATCCATGCATTTTTACTAATTTCTTCAATTTTTGGAAATTTCGAAACGTCATATTGAAGTTTTTAAATCTGATATCAGATTTGGATTCAGCGACCTCAAAAACCAAATATGACCAATTTTATCAAGTTCTAAACATTTTTGAGAGATTTGGTCCGTCATATTGAATGTGTAATTTTGAATTTCGAAAATTTGATAGCAGATTTCGATTCAGCGACCCCAAAACCTTAAGATACCCAACCACAATTAAATCGGATTGTGTCAATGACAGTAAAGCGATTAATTATAATTTTTTTTAAAAAGACAAAGCAAACGAAGCAAATATTTCCATTTTTTACGAATATTTTTAAATTTTAAAGCTTAAATGATTTATTTACAAATTTTACTTTAAAAATCGTGCCAATTTTGCAATTTTTGAGATTTTAACGTTTTTCTACTTTCAGTTTATCCAATTTTTCGCGCCCTTTCAAAATCCACGAAACAAATAAAAAAATAATGAAAAGTGGTAAAGTTATATCAATTTTTTGAAAAAAAGAAAAACCTTGCCATTTTTGACATTTTTTTAGATTTTAAGGCTTTTCTTATTCCAGTTTATCAAGTTTACTTTACTCTTTCGTAAACGATGGGAGAAACGAAGAAAGAAGAAAAAATGGTAAAGTTATTTTGATTTTTTGAAAAATTAAAACATGAAATTTTCTCAAAACAGCTACTTTTTTCACAGGGTATCCACACATGAGTTTACCGAAAAGTATGCAACCCGTCTTACACGCCAATGCTATTCTTATGACCATGTATGCTGTGTTGCATACTTTTTGGTAAGCCCCAGCGTAGACAACCTGTATAGTCAACTTACCATAAATTTTAAACCTGGGGTGTATTTGTATTTCGAGAGAAACAAAATTCTGTTTCTTCTTACTGTTCTCGCAGTTATAAATACACTGAAAGACCGATTTAATGCCGGCTTCGGGGCTTGCCTCAATGGCCTTGGCACTAAAGCGAGTGACTCTAAACGTAAACAAGTCA
>JBAGKK010052169.1:0-10005 GCA_037177015.1 Euceroptres primus
TTTGTTTCCTAATTTTCGTTTCTTCTCTTTTGGGAAGTAGTCGCATTCCGTGGCTGAGGAAAATTTCTTCAATTGAAATCTCCCATCTTCAATAGGTATAAATGCATGGTATTGCAAAGTCCCTTTGATTTTCACTGCAGCATCGAATCTACTTTTTAAATTTTTAGCAGTGGTTTCTTGATCTTCCTTGCTACTAAAAACGATTTCAGATTCCTTGCAGTACTTCTTTGCCCACTGAAATAGAGATGAAGCATCTAGGATGCTATCTTTAGCAGAACATTTTAGGCTAAACCTTGCTGCATTTCGTTTAACATTCGAACCTATGTCATCACATACTCCATTACCATGAGCGGTAGGATGGTAATACCACGGTCAGCTGGAATTCCAAAATCTACCTTGTGAGCTAGAATATTAGAAAAATTTCTCTTGTTCTTAAAATGCTGACCGTCTGAGACGTAGTACACCTTTTGGACTGCAAAATTCGCCTTAAGATAATTCACAATTGTCTTTTGGTACTCATAAACGGTAACAGTGTCATGACTCAAATTGTCCGATATGATTGCCATGCTTTTGTGCTTGAGTTCTCCATCTTTTACATAGTAAATAACTACTGTGAATATTGTGGCCTGATCATTATTCCAGTGAAATCCTTGCGCGGAGTTCTGGAGAACAAACTTAAAGTTCTCAGCCAAATCAAATGTGATAACGAATTCATCATTTTTCAAAGTTATCTTCAGATTTTTGAAAAATAATGACTGCTCTGTAGCAAGGAAATGATGGGTTCTGAGCTTGAGCAACGCTTTACAAAGCTCATTCACAAATTTATCAACATTCATGATCAGCGTCTTTAAAGTGCATCTGTCAGTCTGCAGCCAAGAATAAAATTTGATTTCTCCCAAATCCTCCTCATCAAAAGCTTCAATCAAATTATCTTTAATTTTAGTAATACCGGGGCAATTTTGGCATTCTCCTAATTGGCAGGAACTTGTAGCATTAAGGCACACAGTTAACTTTAAACAATCGCGATAACTATTTAAAATTACCTCTGGATCGTTCGTTAAATATCGCATGTTTATTTCTTTTAGCATTAGCTTCACGTTTTCATGGTGAACACAAACGCATACTGTGTGGGTACCGCTACTCCCTGCAAAAACTCAACTTCTTGGTCCGAGTTGTGTGAATTTCGTGAAGCTTATTTGAATCTCTTCATATTCTGACTGAAATTCTGCATAAGATTCATTTAAATTGCACAAAATCAATATTTTCTGAACGAGAACTTTCTTGTCACTCACTCGAACAGACACACAATCCTTCATTCCAGGCATTAAGCGACTCATGTCGTCACGCTCATAAAATTTGGATACGAGATCTTCAGTTTCAAGACTCAAAGGCCTTCCTCTTTTTGGCGTAGGCAGAGTTAAAATCCCATGGTTAGCAACTAACTTTTTCGCATTTTTAGCTTGTCGTTCGGATGTTTCGAATTCGACCATTAGTTTTCTTCGACTCCAAGACTTTGGAGCGAGTGTGAGAAGTTGAATTTTCTCAATTCTACTCGTTGATGATTTAAACTTCTCTTTGATTTGATCTAGAACTTCAAATGCGGCCTCATGATATTTGTCATTGCACAGTGTATCATTCATCTCGAGCTTTCTGAAGGAGAAGTCTGGATCGTCATCATCATTGGACATGATGATTTCATTAGTTCCAACGTTATCAATGTTTTCATCCGCAAGAGCATCATTACGAGGCTGATCGGTGTCATCTAAATTCCTACATGAAGTACAAATTTTTAGTTCTTCAGATAGTGTAGGAAATTGCGATCGTAAGCCTTCAGAAATACGGCTTGTATTTATCGTCTTGTTATGATTCTCCGTCTTGAAAGGATTGAAGCATTTGGTAGTTCATTTTCTTTGATTATTTTTACCTTTTTTAGGGGACATAGCCAATAAAAAACTGGGTTGAAAAATAGCAAAGGGTGGGTATGGTAGCTGAAGTTCGAAAACTGTTTTTTTTTTCAAATGCTATTTTATCTTAAAATTGATATTTTAATTTCAGAAATTGAAAAATCGAAGCTACAATAAAAGTACAATATATGACAATATTTTTGTACCGTGGCTATTACTCAATTTTCGAAAATATAAATAAAAAATTCATATAATAAACCTGCAAAGTGACACCGTTTTGAAATCCAATTTCATAATAAAATATAAGGATGAATAATGCTCGTCTTATACCTTTGATTTTTGTTTTTACTTTTTAGAATTTTTAGAGCTTGGCCATGTAGCGGATGAAATTTAAAACTCATCTCTCTGATGACCGCGGTCTTCATTTTTTTCCTATAATAACCTGACGAGAAACAAATGAAGAACCAGTGACTTTCGAAAATACATATCCGTTGATTTTTTAAGCAGGTGTCTGATTGAAATATTTGTTATTTATCAAAAAATTTTATGTGACGAAAGCTCATTTACACGAGCATATAGTATTATTACTTTTCGCAAAAGCAATACAATAAAGGTGTACCACGTTATGCTACGGGCGGAGCTCGAGAGCCAGCGTCATGAGCATACCGGAGTACTCAACGGTTATTTTCATAAATTAAAAATTTGAATCCCACTTTCTAATCTGCATAGTCTTATAGGGAAAAAACGAAGCTTTCTTTTAAGTTAAAAAAAAACCTGTCTTATTTCGAAAAAAAGTCAAATTTATTTGTGACCTTCATTTTTGAAGGTCAAATATTTATTTAAAAAAAAAATGCTTAGGACCAATCGAAAGTGCGTGAAAAACCCTATCGAAAATGTACTAGACAAAATTTTTTTCATGGCTATTACAAGAGTTAAAAATCGCCAAAAAATCCAAAAAAATCCCAAAACTTTTACCCCCCTACCCTCGGTCAATACTTATCCGAATGACAAAATTTTTTTCCCATAAACTACTATACAATAGTACAATAGTACAACACTTTGCCTGAGTTTAACTTAGATCGGACAACTTTGACTTTTTGAGTGGGTACACTTGAGAAATAACGCCCATATATAAGCGTGTAAAAGAGAATAAGAACTTTTACTAGGCTATACAAAGTATCAGACAAATCTAGAGGAAACCAGGATAACTTATGCATAACAAAATGTTTATGTATGTTTATGTATTTTGAAATTCTGAATACTTCAATAAATGAATGTTTTTCTTAATAAAGTTCTTCTTTAAGCTCTAAATTATCACAAATCTCATTCATTAATTGGAGTTTTTCAGATTTTCGAATCTGAAGATCAAATACATTGACAGGTATCTCAAACACTTTAAAAATTTTATAATAAAAAGTAGTTTTAAAAAAGAAAATATCAAAAGTTGTAGTTTTGAAATTCTGAATACTCCAATAAATGCATGTTTTTCTCTTAATATTAAGCACTTCTTTAAACTCTAAATTATCACAAATCTCATCCAAAAATTAAAGTTTTTCAGATTTTCAAATTAATAACTTTAACATCAAATACATTGAAAGGTATCGCAAACACTTTTAAAATTTTATAATGAAAATTAGTTTTAAAAAAGAAAATATCAAAAGTGAATAAAAAAAGTTGTGGTTTTCAAATTCTGAATACTCCAATAAATGAATGTTTTTTCTTAATATTAGGCACTACTTTAAACTCTAAATTATCACAAATCTCGTTCATTAATTGGAGTTTTTCAGATTTCCAAATTAATAACCTTAGCATCAATTATATTGACAGATATCTCAAAGACTTTGAAAATTTTATAATGAAAAGTTGCTTTAAAAAAAAGAAAATATCAAAAGTTGTGGTTTTGAAATTATGAATACTCCAATAAATGAATGTTTTTTCTTAATATTAGGCACTTCATTAAACTTAAAATTATCACAAATCTCATTCATTAATTGGAGTTTTTTTAGATTTTTAAATTAATAATCTTAGCACTAAATGCATCGAAAGGTACCTTAAATTATTAACCTTAACATTAAATGTATTGAAAACTATTTAAAATACACGATCTTAAGCGAAACAAAAGTTAGTTTCGATGAGTGCCATCTTTTACTGACTTCTCACAAACAGGTGAACACCTTTGAAGCTTCACCGGTTTTATATTTCGACGCTTACAAGGACCATCTTTATCCTTCCTTTTAGGAGTCTTTCTGTTTTCTTCTTCGAAAGTAAACTACCTTTTATCATTGCTACATATGTCTGATAATTCAAGATTTAGCTTTATTTTCAATCGTTTGAGTCTTGAGAATTCTAACGGTGAGAGTGGGGGAATGAAGTTTGAGATCATGATGAGATTTCATAAACGATGGTCTCTCTTCGATGATTTGCATCGAAGGTTTCGGATACGCTTGTACTGCGAGTGATGATGATGTAGCTCGTGTTGGTGATGAGTTTCGCACGGAAGCCCTGCATGTCCTCAATTTTGATGCATCATGTTCTAGAAGTTGATTAAGATGTTGTTCCATCTTCGATTTTGTCATTGTCGATGATTCAATCGCTTTTTTCACCGATGACGAGACCGTCGTTTTCTTAATTGTTGATGACACCGTCGCTGATGTTTACGATGCCCCCGATGTCGATTCATAATTCATAGAAACTGAAATCTAATAAAAAAAAGATCCTAAAATTTATAGTACAATTTATTGAATTTGCACAATATTTAATATAGAAGTAATTTGAATTATCATATCAGACGAGTATTGAATAATCATCAGGAGAGACTATTAGTATTGGTTCTGAAGCAGATCTCAACTGTATCACTCTGTATTAACCAATCAAATTCAAAATATATCTGTGTCAATTTCAGATTTGACGGCACTTTTAATTGTTACATTCTCAGTTTCCTTTAAAAAGATCCCTTCATTTGGCTGGAAGTTGAAGAGGATCTTTTTCACAGAGAAATTCATATTAATATATTTAATGTTAACAGTACAGGATTGTAAATGTATCAGTTTTAAATAACCTCAAAATTAAATAATCTTTAAAATGAGTTATGAAATTTAGAAAATAATCACAATCAAAGTAATTAAAATTTAAATGAGAATCCATCTTTAGAAGAAGAAAAACTGAATGATATTATATTTTAGATAATAATTACAATTTTTAAGGTTATGTGTACTCCGGAACATTGATCTATTTCACAGAAAAATTCATAATATCACTATATTTATTGTTATGCAGTACAGGATTGTAGATGTATTAGTTTCAAATAACCTACAAAAATAATCTTTAAAATGAATTATGAAATTGAGTTTTTTTACATAATAAAATTTTGTTTGAATAAAAATTAAAAAATGAAATATAGTATTTCTATCTAAATGAAGAAAACATTATAATTCGACTCAATTTTTAAATATGCTTTTGAATAAGCATATGTTACAAATTTTTATACGTAAATTCGAAAAGTTATTTTAATTTTACAAGTATTACAACCTTTGCTGCAGAATACCAGACAGAATTCCATAAATATTGGAATGAGATATTGTGACATACACCTCTTTTTTAGTCGAATTAATTCTTCAATCAAAAATTAAAATAAATATGGCACTTATAATTAAATGAACAAAATATATTCAATCAATTAGAAAACCTAATTGATCGAATATCTTTTGGATGAAAATTATAATACGACTCCATTTTTAAATATGGTTTTGAATTAGCATTACAAATTTTTATATTATATTCTAAAAGTTATTTCAACTTTACAAGTAATTTTTTACATCATTTGTTGGAGAATTCTAGAAATATTTGAATGAACTTTTGTAACACACATTCTTTAAATAATTTCAAAAGTTTATTTCGTTGCTTGTGTTTTTGGTCTTATATAATTTTGTTCATTAAAAAAATAAAATAATGATGGTATTTCTAATTAAATAAGTAAAAGATATTCTGTGAAATAGAAAACCTAATTGATCGAATATCTTTTGGAAACAAGTTATAATGCGACTCAATTTAAAATATAATTTTGAATTAGGCTCACAAATTTTTATATATAAACTCTAAAAGTTATTCCAATTTTACAAGTTTATTGTGTTACTTGTTTTTTGGTCTAATAAAATTTTGTTTAAATGAAAATAAAATAAATATGGCATTTCTGATTGAATAAATGAGTTTCCTATTATTTCTTTTGCTTTTAGATAATAATTATAATTTTAAGGTTATACAGGGTGTCCCACCACCTATACACCTGCTATTAGTGGAAGATAGAGGACCAAAAAACAATTCAAAAAGTCCTTTTGCAAAATTTCGTCAGTCGCATAGTTTTTGAACTAGAGAGGCTTGAAGTTGCATTGGAAGTCTTGTTGTAAGAAAAAGAGGATATCTTCCTTCTTTGTCTTACAACAAGACTTCCCATGCAACTTCAAACCTCTCTAGCTTAAAAACTATGTGTCTGACTTAATTTTGCAAGAGGAATTTTCAACTTGTTTTCTGGTCCTCTATCTGCCACTAACAGCAGGTTTATAAGTGGTGGGACACCCTGTATATACTCAGGAACATTTTCAAAGGTTAGATGTGAAATCATATGTTTACCTGAAACATTTTGTCAGAGTGTGAATCATATGTACTAAGTAATATAACAAAACATTACCTGAATAGGATTTGACGAATCCTTGAATGGTGGTAGTGGAATATTGATAACCACATGTTCCTTAGAGGTCATACTGCAGTTACAAAGCGCAGTAGACATATTACGAGTCCTGTCACCAGACTATGTACAACACATACAAGATCGTTTGAATAAAAACGTGTATATTATTCATAGGTGAAAACGTACGTTTGGATACTTACACTTTGTTTACTATCAGCCATCTTACGAAACCAATCAAACTTTTGAATTCGTATGATGTACTGAGATGCACCGTGATGTACCGAGATAACACACACTTTAAATAATTAAATACTCCTGAATGTACAGAGGTGACAATTTAAGTCCTAAACACGACTTTTTAAATAATTATATAATTAAATACACTTTGAGATGCACCGAGACGAGACGTTGAGATTGCAAGAAGAGGTGAAACTGAGAGCGCCGACGCCGTGCGCATGCGTTTTATTCTCTACCGCGTGGATGCTTCTAGTATTCGGGAATGAGAAGCATCGAAACAGAGAAAACATCGTGCGCGAAGAATTGTGCGTGATTGTTTCTAACTTCCTGCGCGGATGCCAGCTGATGTATCGAGAATCATCTAGAATGATGGTTATAGACGGTTATAGATCCTATTCCAAATTGATACTTCTTTCTATATATCTCGAGCCTTATAGAAAGTACAATTGAGATAGAAAAGTCGTTGAGCTCATGTCAACATTTCTATGAGATTCGATTATTTTCCAGAAACCGAGAAATCCCCAGAATCTGATGTATCGGTCAGTACTGCAGGGATCCACCGCGTTAAGTGAACTATGAATTTGTTCCACCTTTCTTGAAATTTCCATCAATGCTTAACGACTTAGGTGTTCCAAAAAATTTTAACGAATAAGAATCTCAGAGGCAATAGATCCACTTCGATCGAAACTCATAGGAAAGCAAATTTCTAGAAGTTTCCGGAACTTGGGAAATCCCTGATCGCCGACTTCATAAAAGATGCTTGTGGATTCGGTCGGAAAAACAGGTACCATCCATTTCTTTATGCCCGAGCATAAACTTCGATGTATAGAAAATCGTCAGAGTTCACGTCAAAATTTCTAGAAGGTTCGATTATTTTTCGAAAAATAGGGAATCCCAGAATTTGATGCCTCAGTCGGTAATGCAGGGACCAACCTTTTGACTTAGCTAGTACTGCATGCCAGTGACCTACCTTTCCGACCGAGGGACTGGGTGCCGGTAAGTTTCCGGCACTGTTTTACTGTTTGAGGTGTCACAAAACCCGCCTAGATTAACTGACAGTTCAATTTCCGGCTGTCGGTAAGTTGCCGGAACTGTTTTACCGCCTGAGGTGTCACAGAAGCCTCCTTGCTATACTACTTAGGTAGTAACCAAGCGTGAGAGATCAGGGTATTATATTCGACAGTGCGCTCACCTGTTATTTGCATATACAAAACGTGGTCAATAAGGCAAACAGGATACTACATTTTGTGTTACGTGTATCAAAAGATTTTAAGTATGTATCCATGATGCGGAACTTGTTTGTATTATTGGTGCAGCCAATATTGGAGTATGGATCAATTGTATGGGAACTCTATTTGGAGGTTTACAGAAAAAATATTGAAGTAGTTAAAAAAAAATTCTTAAGGGTAATGACGTATAAATTAAGGACCCCTAGGAAAGATGGTTACTTAGACACAGTGGCCGAAGTGCTCAGCATGGATTCTCTCAAGAATCGAAGATCACGCGCTGGGATGATCTTTCTCTATAAATTACTCAAGAGATTAATTGACTGTCAGGAATTATTTGGACTTGTAAAAGTTAGTGCTGTACCCAAACCGACGCGTAAGCTGAAATGATTCATAATACCAGATCACAAAACAGATTATGCGTACTATGGAACCTTATCTAAAATATGTAGAGATTACAACAAAGTTCATAACGTGTCATACGACGTTGATATCTTTGCGCAGTTTCTGAGCCAATTTAAGGAATGTATCAAATCATTTACTATCTAAACTAAATATTATAAATAGGACATTAAGAAACATATGTCAACAGGAATTTAATTGATAAACTGTACCAAATAGAATATTAGGGTACAAAATTTTTTTTGTATTATATTAAAATTAAGGGTATTGGATAAACGACTTTGAAAATGGCCGACTGGCTCTGAAATTTTTCTAAGTCCAAACCCTCAATTTTGCCGGCACTGGAAAATACGTATATTTAATTTTAATTCTTATTGAGATTATTAAATTATACTTACGTGTACTGTAGTGATCTCGCAGTGGATAAAACTTTGTTAATTGTAGATGAGATAAATTTTCGTTTTAGAGTATTTCACAAAATTCCGAGAAAGCAGACAAAAATTTAGAAAGAAATGGTCATAGAAGAAGACAGACTTGACAAAAATATATTTTCTGCACAACACCGACACTTTTGACGAACTCTTATAGTCGGCGCAAAATTCTAAGACTCTATTCTTTCTTATTATAATAAGAATTTGGTCATTTATTGCGGCAAACGGCGTCGAAGTATAATATTGGGAAGACATAATCCAGAAGAAGAAAGATTGAAAATCTGACGTATGAGTTCATTCGAAACAGACGAAACTTGATCGCACTTGCAAACAATATGTTCTCAATCACAACATTGACACTTTTGACGAAATCTGAGGGTCAATGCAAAATTCTAAGACTTTATTCTTCCTTATTATAATAATAATTTGGTCATTTATTGCTGTAAACAGCATCAAAGTGAAACCCTTTGGAAATCAATTCTGGATGGAGCTGCATCAATAATATGATGGAGAAGTTAGTTGAAGATTCACCTAGTGGTCCTAAGAGATCAACTCTTGTAACTGCACTATTATCGACCGCTGCAGGAAAGCTTAGCTGATAATTATTTTTCTTATTTATTTTAGCTAATTTTCCATGCAGAAATAATGACTGATCTTTTCTAAATCTCGTGTGCACATTTTATGTACGAATTACAAATGCACACATTTTTTCCACATTTCTTGTCGCAAAAGCTGGATTGTTTTTGTATTTTCAGATCAACCATTACTTCTGCCAGGGAAATTTGCTAAAATAAATAAGAAAAATAATTATCAGCTCAGCTTTCCTGCAGCAGTCGATAATAGTGGTTACAAGAGTTGATCTCTTAGAACCCCTAGGTGGATCTTCAACTAACTTCTCCATCATATTATTTATGCAGCTCCATCCAGAATTTGATTCTAAAGGATTTCACTTTGATGCCGTTTATAGCAATAAATGACCAAATTATTATTATAATAAGGAAGAATGAAGTCTTAGAATTTTGTATTGACAGATTTCGACAAAACTGTCAGTGTTGTGAGTGAGAACATATTGTTTGCAAGTGTGATCAAGTTTCGTCTGCTTCGAATGAACTCAGACGTCA
>JBAGKK010052180.1:0-10005 GCA_037177015.1 Euceroptres primus
GGTATTAAGTAGTCACAAATTGGTTGGACCAAAATGTGACGCAAATAAAGGAAACACGCAACAACTATTATCTCAACCGTTGGACGGTAACGAGACGCGTGTTTTTGAGGGTTGTGTAGCACTTGATGTTGGACATCTCTGTGACACTCTGTATGTCAATTGGTTGGACTAAAAGAGCATATTTAACTTAAAACTACTTACCATGATCATATCTTGATCTAAAAATCTCTTTTTCTAAGGCTTCTAATCTCTTTTTTAATTTTTTATTTCCCATAATTAAATACACACATGAGGCGTTATCGGCACAAAACAAGAGAATGAGAATATGGCCGAGGGTGGTGCGACGGATTGGCTGGAAAGTTTTTTTTTGTTATTTTGAAAATTGTGGCGACATCGGTGCATAGTGGGGGTACTACATTTTGATCTATTCGGAAGAGGCGCGAAATACAATAGGTACATGCGTCTACATCGCATATTTTAAACTGTGGATGTACACGTAAGTTTTTATGTTTGCATAATACTTGCTGAATTAAATCTAGCATGGCAGGACCAAATATAATACAGTGTTATGTATGTGATGTTTGATTAGAGCTTTGCGCAATGGTGCGTATTTCTGAAGAACTGAATGCGCAAAAGTGTCAGATCTCAATTCTTCGTCGTGGTAATCTCAATCATTCTCTTCAAGAGATACAAGATAATACTCCATGTGTAAATTGCAATCGAAGTATTAACGCAAAAATACGTGAAGTAGAACAGTATAAAGAATGTTGAAGACTAAATGTAATTAAGCACAAGATGCATTGTTCTTGCATATTTTGCAATTAATTGGAAGATTTTGTAAGACTTTCTGTCGAGTGCCGGATTAATATTTTTATTATAAAAAATATCTACGTCCCCGAATCATCTCGCTGCTGTTTTCAGCATTTAGACACTAAAGCTTCATACCGCACATTTTATTGGACGGTTTACAATTCGTAAATAGGCCTTATCGTTTATTCTGCACAGAACTGCAGAATTTCTTGCAGAGTTTACGTCAATCAGCGAGAATTGATAAGCCTGATTTTGACAATGAAGAAAGCTTTTCAAAAGATGAATTCAGAGCCATAAGTCCAATAACACGTGATCAGTTTAGAAAGCTGTACACATATTGTGATCATGTGCCTGAACCTGGTGGTAACGTATGTTATGTGAGAAAAAGGGATCTCCTAACGTTTTTATGTAAAATGCGTAAAAACTTATCCGATTATTTTTTAAACGTCATTTTTCAATTTAGTAGTAGGCAAGCTGTTAGTCTGACTATTGCTACCATGCGAAGATCACTGATGTTACGTTTTGTTCCTCACAATATTGCATTAAACGCAATTACAAGAGAGCAATACATAGAAAGACATGTGACGGATTTTGCAAATAGGTTCTATCATCCAAACCTTAATGATCCTGTTGCAATTGCATACATCGATGGAACGTATGTATATATGCATAAATCCAGTAACTTCAGAGCACTATGTCAGTCAAAATCAATGCAGAAGGGACGTCATTTAATTAAGCCAACCCTTGTTGTAGCTCTAGAGGGATATATGTTAGTATGGTCCTTATTTTTCGGACTCTAGGAATAATGATGCATCAATGCTTGAAAACGAATTTCAAATCAATGCTTCAGGTCTTCGAAAATGGTTTGGAAATGGGGACATATTCATAGTAGATCGTGGCTATACGATCTACTTTTACCTTTACTCGAAAACTTGGGTATTGATCATAATATGTCCGCCCTTCTACTGCCAGGTCAACGTGAACTTGATACTCAAGCTGCAAATGACTCTAGAATAATTACAAGGACAAGGTGGCTAGTAGAGGCGCGCAATGGTCATATAAAATCCGTTTTTAAATTCTTTGAAGGAACTGTTTTCATGAACCATGCCATCAACATCCTAGACTTTTACCGAATTGCCGGCGCGATTCTCAATAAATATCGAGAGCCAATCGCTATGGAGGGAGCGACTGTTGAAGTAGCGGAAAGAATGTTAGAAAAGTCTCGTACACCTAATGTAGAGTTGAAATAGACAACCTTCACACAAGAAACACACGGTTGGTTCAATTAAACGCAAATCATGTACCTTTCTTTCCAAGACTCGATTTCAATTATTTGATGGACCTTACAATGGGAATATATCACCTAAAGCTTGCACCTGCTTACATACAAGACAAACTTCAAAGAGAACAGGCTGAACAGCTTAACCGGCTGGACTAATAACATGTCTTGCCTTTGTTATTTAAACTGATTTATAGTCTTGTCTTTACTGACTGGACTAATAACATGTCTTGCCTTTGTTGGTTGGACTGACCTATAGTCTTGTCTTAATTATCTGGACTACAAAATATCTTTGGTAGTCCAGAATGTCTTTTGCCCTAATTATTTTGAAAAATATTCACATTGCCAGGGCAGTCCCATTACATTGCCTTCAGTAGCTGGACTGACTTTTCCTTTGATAATTGAACTGATCTCCAATCTTGTATTCATTGACTGAACTGTCTTTCACCTTTAATATTTTGAACAGTATTTACATTGGCAGGACAGCGCCATGATTTCGCCTATTATTACCAGGACAGCACCATTTTGTTGTCCTAATTAGCTGGGCTGGTCTTACCAGTGTTTCTAGTATTTTCAGTGATTGTGCTAATCACAGTTTATTGAAAAATCTGCACCTCATCTTCAAGTTTCAAGCGGGACATTAGATTCGCTTGTGGTTATATTTTGCGGGTGCAGCCCGACCCATCTTGAAAACTTTTGATTTTTTGAACTCGTACCCATTATGATTTTTGATCAGGAGGCTTTGACCTATATTATATTGCAATTTCAGCCAATTTCACCGGGACCGGATTTTAATGTAAACTGTGCATACCATAATATGCGAAATATTATTCTATTTTGGTAATTAATACGTGTATATTTCATTAAGAGTTTGCTTAGGAAATAAATCGTGCAGAGCGTGAAATGTCGAGTACGTGACTCGCTGCTTCACTGCAATTTATATATACATATACTTGTGAAACCGTATAAGCAGCAGTTAACAAGTACATCACTGCTGAAAAAGACAGCTAAAAGTACATTAATTTCTTTACTTCAAAACGTAAATTACAAATGTAAACGTGCTGACAAATATTCGTTTCAATAAAATCTGAATTTAAGACCAATTTATCAGCGACAGAATCCACAGTGTGATTGAGCAGCTTGCTGGAACTTATCATATGACAAAAGAACATGCCATTTTCCCAGTAGGTCATTGCTCCTAGTTCGTGTGCGCTACCGAATCATCAACACGAATCATTTGTAAAACGAAATTTTGCGTTTTACAAATGATGTATGACTTTCGGTAATGTTGGGTTGACAAATTACCGTTAGATATGAGAAAGCAATTGAAATATGTCCACGTGTTTTGCAAATTTATGTACCTTAATATGCGAAATATTATTCTACTTTGGTAAATAATACGTGTGTATTTAATTAAAGGTTTGCGTGGGGAATAAATCGTGCAGCCCGTATGAAAATTCTTTGACTTAGTTTCGGCTAGGCACAACCCCAATCAAGACATGCTCAAGTCAAATTGAAGACATGTTTCAATGTCTCATTTGAAACAACTAGACTCCAAATTATGTCTTAAAGACAAGTTTCTATTCCTTGGAGACAATAGACTGAGATTTGGAACAGCTGTATTACAGTGATTTATGACAGTCACTAGTCCCCTTTTACAATTCACAAATTATTTATATTGTTTATTCACTTCCAAATTATACTGGACTTTTACGTCTTCACCTCTTTATAGTTTTACCATATTATTTATACAGTATATCCCTTTGATGGAAATTCTAAAAATGTTAATCGTTTTTAGCTATCTCTTACCGTTTACGAGATACTTTATACTTATTCTAATTTTTAACTTTTTAAGACAAATTTTAGATGCCTGTAATCGTGAAAATCCATACGACCTGAATTTTCAAACATCAATTTGCTAATTACAAAACTGCAGAAATTTTCCTAGATAAATTTTAATCCTCTGCACCTATCTATTGCTTTATTGCAGAGTTCGTGGAAAGGGTCCTCGCCTGGGACCGGTGCACATGAATTGCGCACACGATCAGTGTTTGACCTGGAAGTCTGGGGACCCTCTTAATTTTCTTCCCGAATTGCGCACACGGCTAGAAGACAATGATTACTCCCAACCCTGCTTTCTGTTTTTTCCGCTCCTCCCACTATAATATATTCTATTATTGAATGGATAGGCAGTTCGAAGAAAGATACTGATGCAAAAAATACACATTTTTTTTAAACATTAAAACAGACATCAAAGCAAATGATATTAAAGAATAGTTTTTAAACATTGATCAGATAAATATTTTTGTAAAATATGTTCAAATATATAATGGGTTATATTAAGGATTTAAGTTGATAATGCCCAAATTATCAGAAAATGAGTAAGAGTAGCGATGTGATACACCCCAGTACTGTCAATCCTAAAATATATTATATTATATTGAATAATTACATTATACTGTATAATGATTTGATGAATACAAATCAATCCCTTCTTCGGCCTATGAAGTTTATGAATTTTAAATTGTAGATTTTTTATGTCTTACGGTCCACATAAATTAAAAATGAAATTGAGTGAAAAAACATTCTCCAACTCAGAATTTATTTTTATTAAAAGTCCTTTCTCAATCATTTACGTACGTACCGTTTCAAAAGGTTTTAAAACCTAAACACAAATACATTTAAATTTAGTAATATTGAAAAGAACAAGAAATAAATTAATAATTTCGTAAATTAATATAAAAATTATAAAAGCTATTATAAAAGGTGCGCACTGTACCGAAACGTACGTAAAGGGTGCAGAAAGGAGTTTTAATAAAAATAAATTCTGATTTGGAAAATTTTTTTTGGCTCAATTTTATTTTTAATATATGTGGACCATAAAATGTAAAAAAATCTACATTTAAAAATTCATTACATTCTATTGTCTATTTGAGTTAATAATGCTAAAATTTTCATGCTCAAGTAATTAAGCATGGCGACGCACTGGCGCGCGACTTTATAATGCTTTTGATTCAGTAGCAGGACTCTTTGCAAAATGCAGACTAGATCAGGTCAGAATTTTAATTCTGTCGCCAAATCTTTGCAATAAAATCAAGATCCTGTCGCCAAAGATTTAACCAAGGTATGATTTAAAACGGCAAGTTGAAAATTTATTTAGTTTACCTCAAGATCTTGAAGTCTAAGCACGGCACATCGGTTGGTTTATAAAAATGGAAATGAAGACTATTTTTAGTGAGAAAGGAAAAGTACTTCTTGTAATAGACAACTATAAGTTTAGGAAATGCCGTGCACTAAAATCTACAGGAGAGCAGCATTGGCGTTGTGCAAAAAGAAAAACTGTTCAACAAGTGTACTCTTTGGGTAGCGATACCGATCTCATTTTTTCTAGAAAAGAGGGTGAACATAATCATCAAGCTATTAGTGATCAAGTGTTAATCCGACATACAGTGAGTAATAGTGTCAAGAGAAAAGTAGACGAAAATTCAGATGACAGACCATCAAAACTAATTCATCACGAATTGGATGGAAGTTCTATTCAAAAACTAAAAAGAAGAGACATTAAATACATTCGCAACAATATTTCTCGTGCAAAATTATTAACAATGCCAAAATTACCAACATCAGCGACTGATGTACAAGACTTCTTGGCCTCTTCAGAAGTAATTACTACTGCAGGTGAAGACTTCCTCCTCCACAATGACAAATCTAAGAAGATTGTGATTTTTTCCTGCAACTCAAATTTGGATTTTATATGCCATAACCAAGACATTCTCCTTGGAGACGGAACCTTCGAGTACTGTGTAAAATTTTTTTTACAATTATTGACCATCCACTACCATTGTAATAGATAATACATTCCACTCGTGTTTTGTTTACTGGCAGACAAAAAATAAAGTACGTATGCAGAAGTTTTTCGTGTCTTGAAACAGAAGAGTCAAAATAAAGGATTGGCACTGCAGCCGAAACTTGTTGTGTTGGATTTCGAAATTTCTATACATTTAGGCCTGAAAGAAATTTTCGAGAATAATACATTGGATGCAGATTTCACTTAGAACAGTCATGGTACGTTTTATTGTTCGTTTGAGTATTCGTATTCTTATGATTAGGGAAGAACCTCAAAGATAGGAATTATTATTAAAATCATTACTTCATTTAAAACGTAACTCATTACAAGTACAGATACTGACTAAAATACGCATATAAAAACCAGGATAAATAAATTGTTAAGCGTTAAAATTACACACGTTTGTAGTAATAAAATATAGAAAATAATTTACTGGCTTTTAATTCATATATTTAAAAAATTGTTAAAGATCTAGTATATAACAAGAAGGAACAGTGAAGAAAGAATTTAATAAAACCGGTCAATGCTTTCAGTATGGAGTTCTAGATAATTTCTATTAATGCTAAACAATTTTCATTTTACATATATAGTTAGTATTTAAAATGAACTCTTTGGAACAATGAGAACATTTGCAAATTAAATTTTAGTTATAACATAATTAAACTTTTAAACTTAAATTATTGCGCCTTATATTATAAATAAAATAACTGATAATCGGTTGTTAGGGATTTCCCAATAATTAAAAAAAAATAATAATATTCTAGCCTAAATAGCTCAGAATTATGACAGCTTAAAGTGATTTTTCAGTGAAAGAAATGGTTAATATTTCTGTTTTTGTGTAATATCTTATCTCCTGTACATCCTACATGAAATTTGTGTGAAGATGAATTAAAGTAGATCAAATTATATTTAAAACTAAAAATAAGAAATTAACTCTAGCTCTTATAGAACGGAAGTTATAGTGTCTAATATTAGGCTGCTTTTTGTGGACTTTTATTACAGATCGCGTTTTTTATTAAAACTCATTTTGTTCAAATTGCATCATTACTTTTAAGCATTTTCTTTAACTCTCGTGCTTGGGAATGTAAACGGTCAGAAGTCAAGATTTAAAACCATCATTCAGAAAGAATTTATAAATTCTTTTTGTTACTTTATATATTTCTAATGCCTTAATACGGAAGTCAAACTGTCTTTGAATTACTAAAAAAACTATTAAATATTTAAACAATATTTCTAAAGTCATCCTAGGACTTTTCTTACGAGATATTATGTGAACAACTGTGAAAGAAGCAAAACGGGCTAGTTTTTAAAATTTTAAGGGTATTTTCTATCAGTAGCACACATTTTAACTTTTAAAAGGTTATTTTTAATTATTCAAGGCAGAAAATATCTAAGGTATATCAAAAAAGCACATTATAAACTTTCAACCTCCTTTAGAGTGTGGTTTACCCACTTTAAGGCGTATTATTATAAATAAAATTGGCGTAAAATTATTTTCAGTGATTTGAATTGTGACATGTTGGAAGACATGTCATATTTTTCATTGACCCTCTATATGAAATCGTTGACAATATTTCATTGGCTATGGGGTCTATTTTTTAAGATCTACTTACCCCATAGCCAATGAAATATTATCAACGGTTTTCAGTGATGCCTGCCATAATTTTCTTGTCATACTTATTGCTTTTACTTAAGTTATTTCCTTCATTTTTACATAACAAAAAAATTAACACTTTTTAGCGTTTAAAGGCCTTGGACCAAGGGTTAAACATTTTTTTTAATTTATAAAATATTGCCAAATTATTTCTAAAAAGAATATTAAAAAATAGGAAAGAGAGGCAATCGCAACAAAATTTTTTTTTACCACTCTGGTTTCTAAAATTTCTGGAGGGGGGGCTTTAGCCACCTCCCTGGCTACGCCGCTGCTTCTTTCCAACCCTACTGATTTTTTATTATAGTCAGATTCGGGGAGTTCATTTTGCAACTTTCTTGCTTCTCGCATATTGCTTCTCAGTTTCATCTTTTCATTCTTTTCGGAATTCAACTAATAAAAAATAACATGTTCATTCAAACAAAATAAAATTTTATTATTGTTTTTATTTTCTTCAGGTGGAGGAAAATTCAACAACTGGGATTAAGCCGTGAGTACAAAGATCAAAACTCAATCATTGGAAAGTGGCTGCGTTATGTTTTCGGATTAAAGGATTTGGATTTCGAGGAAGTAGGAGACGGTGTCATGGACTTAGTCGCTATTTCACTAGAAGACACGCGACTTGGGTATTTCACCATCTATTTGGTGGAAAATTATATTCGCACCAATGCACTGTTTCCTCCTGATATTTTGGCAGCGGCCACTGCAGATCTCTGGAGAACGACGAATGCATGCGCATCATTTCAATCCAAATTCAATTCTGCATGTGCGTCACCACACCCAAATATTTACAAGTTTTTAAACTGCTTGAAAGATGCGCAGAATACCAGCACTATAACCCGAAATAACTTAACCGAAGTTGAAGCTAAGAGAAAATATATTGTCAAGAAGCAAAACTTTGTTAGGTCCAAAATTCAGCAGTATCAAAACGGCGAGTTTGAATCGAAGCTATGCTTTATCAAGTGTGTTTCGTTCTACGCTAGTCATCGACCACATTAGTTCATAATTATTGATTAAAAATAGAGTTGTTTTGTGCTTTATGATTGATATAATTTATATTCTAGAATACGGAATAATGTATGAAATATTTTATTTGATTTATAATTTTTCCAACGAAAGATGTATTAAATCAGATTTTTAAATTATGTTTGCTTGAATATATTTTCCTTCGCTTACTACCAATAATAAACAGAGAATTTTTATAAAATTGGTTTTATTCTTATTTTAGTTTTAAGATCCTAATTGAAAATTAATTATAAATCATTGTTTTTCGTATCTGATATTGATCCTTTCACTTTCTTTGCATTTAAAATTTTTATAAGATCATCACCTTGTGCTAGATCAGCTAGATTCTGCTAGATACTAGATATCTAGATTGCTTCTTAGAAAGAGGGCCTGTGTGCGCAATTCATGACGGCCGAAAACTACCTGCTTTTTCCCTGTGCGCAATTCAGGACTTGAATTCTGAGGGTGGTTGACCGTGTGCGCAATTCGAGTTGTAACATGAAGTTACAACGGGGCCTTCGCTCCTTCCGACACGAACCTAGCTCGGAAGGGGTGAGGCCCGAAGTTTGGCGATCGGGGTCGACCAATCCCGAATTAGCTCAGCAGATCGTCGACTGCCGATCGCCAGTTCCCAGTACCTTGCCGTTCTTGCTATGCGAAACTGCTACCCTCGGAACCACACCGACTCCCGGAAAAAGCCCGCGAGTGTATGCCAGTGTTTGACTTTTGCCACCTGAGATCTGCTCCCTACGGGTTCCAACGCCAAGGATCGTCCAGAGGAGATTCCTTATCGCTGCCACTCTGTGGAGGATCCTCACCAACTCCAACTCCGGAACTTCTAGTTTTTTCCCACGCTGAGAAAGGAAAGACGAGACAGTGTTAGAATTTATTAAAATGTATAAAATGTTTTTTAATATTTAAGTGCTTAGGATAAAAAGTGCGCGAAAACCCGACATTTAGAAGAAAAATCTGTTTTAGGGTAGCAATTTTAAAATTTGCAATAAGAAAATTGAGAGAAAATCGCAAATAAAAGTAAGATTTACGAGAAAAAAGACAAGAATTATAAAGAAAAGTGACAGGTTAGATTAGAAAAAAAGAGAAAATGTAGTTTTTAAATAAAATAGGCCGAAAAAAGGCAAAATCAAAGAAAAATCGTTGGAGAAAAAGCGTTAAATTGGAAAAGTGAAAGTCACGCGATTACGTAATTTCACCAAAGAGGGCGCGTGCAAAATAAAACGTGCACAGTAGTACCCTTGGTCAAAATCAAGGCCAAGCGTACTTTCACATTTTGTTTGTTTCTCAAAAATTCTAAAAAGAAATACGCTGTTGCTAAGGCAGTTTAATTCGGAGAAAATAAGTTAGAAGTATTTTAAAGTAGAATTAGCGAAAATAAATTCATTGAAAATTTTGTTA
>JBAGKK010052191.1:0-10004 GCA_037177015.1 Euceroptres primus
CATTAATATTTGGAAACATTACTGATTTATTTAGAAATGATTCCCGTATTCTTGCACTCTTTTCTAGAACAGAAGTTGTCTGTACAGAATTCGTGTAATCTTTACCAAACCGACGATTTCCATTTTTCTCCGTGAGTTCGTCCCTGGGATTTCAAAAGTATGGTTACGAAAATGGAGGTTATGACAATAGCTAACAACACAAAAAATGATTCCACAGATTGAAAACAGAATGAATCATAAAGCCCTTTGAAAAATTGTTTTATCCCTTTTCATTTGACATTTTTACAGTTGATTCATTCTATTTTCATGAGAAATATAAGAGATATCACGAAGTACGACAATGGATACTAATAAAAATACGCAACGTTTTCCGTGCACTTTTCGCGGTTTTTAAAATAAGTACATACTTTTACTCTTAAAACTTTGATGATATGAGTAGCGAGAGGTTTTTTCTTCAAGTTTATCACATACCCGAACTCAGAAAATTAATCATAACAGTTAAACTATAGCAATATACCTATTGTCGTAATCTCCACAAAATTTTCCGAGACACCCATATCTTAATATTTAATATATATGTGACGTGGAACGAAGAAACCCACCGGATGACCGAAAAAATCGATTTTCAGGTTTTTATTGATTCTAAATAATGAAGATTTCCCCTATCGAATAAAAAAATCCCCATTGCTCCACGATCAAAATTGAATTTTTCTGGAGCTCAAAGTTGTATGAGAGCTTTCTTTATCTTTCTTCATCTTCCCACTTTGATCCGCTTTTTCTCGTAAACTCATTTTCGATCTTCCGGTGGGTTTCTTCGTTCCACGTTACATATATTGTTATGTATATTATAGTTTAATTAAAATATTAAAGCTGTGAATTGTACAGTTTGAGTGACTTTTTAAGACCATTACCGTATAATCACCTAACTTCGGACACCTGTTATTCTTGGGTTTATACTAATTTTTTAATACAAAACTAACTTTTCACGTTTTGTTAAGGCTTTCAATTTGTTACTTTTATGCCATTCAATTATCTGGAATCAAAGAAAAATGGGCCAGTGTCTGAAGTTAGGTGATTCTATGGTAATCATTAATTTGAAAAAAGTTTAATTTACATTCACTATATGACTCTAAGGTGTTCCTCGCGTATTTGTGGACATGCTCCAAAACCTTTTTTCGGGTATTTCATGTTATTTTAATCTAGTTTATGATTTTATAAACCAGTTTTTTTTATCGGAAATCATATTATGAAGTTCTAAAATGAAGATTTTTACCGAATCTCATATTGATATTACAAATAGTTTAAATAATTTATCTCTTGGACACAAAAGTGCCCTTCCTATGGAGAATCACCCATATTATATAAAATATGGTCTGTAGTAAAAAAAAAAAGTAGTAGTGCAATTGTGTTTTTTCATCAAATTGTCGAATACCAAGATGTAATTTTCATTAAAAATCTTGAGTATAGCAAAATGACAGGTTGTCCGCAAGTCAGGGAAAGCCTGGAAATCAGGGAATTTTGTTGGTCAGAGAAACTCAGGAAAAAGCCAGGGATTTTTTTAAAAAGTTATGTAAGTCAGGGACTTTTCATAAGACGAACTTTATATCACTATTGGGACAAGATTTTATGTTGATGAAAATGTTGCAATTATTGAATGAAAGTTTTGCGAAATATATACGGTAAAATATTGAATTATATGCTGATTTCAAAGGTTTTAAAAAATTGCGCGGCATACCTACGGTTTTGAAAAGCTTTTATGGAATTTTAAAGTATTTAAAGGGATTTAAAGCAACGGGTTTTAAAGAATTTTACGGGAATGAAAAATAGTTCCGAAAACTCAAAAGAATTAAAAAGGTTTCAATAGATTTTAACCTTAGAATATTTCAAGATTTTTAAGGGATTTCAAAAAATATTTTGAAAGTTTACTTATATTTTAAAGCATTTTACACTTTTTTCAGAAGATCATGTGATTTCAAGATTTTTAAGGAATTTCAAGGGATTTCACGAAATCCTATGGGACTTTAAAGAATTCCAAGGCATTTCAAGAGATTAGATGAGTTTTAACGGAATTTTAAGTGATTCCAAAAGATTTGTTGGAATTTTCAAAAATTCGAAACTTGAAGGAATTTCACGGGATTTCAAGATTTTTCAGAAATTACACGAGATTTCATAGGATTTTAAGGAATTTCAAGAGATTGTATTTAATTTTGAGGAATTTTAAAGATTTTAAAAGGAGATTTCATCGAGGAGTTGTTCAATCTTGAAATATTTTGAAATCACTTTTAATCTCTTGAAATCCCTAAAGATTTCTTGAAATTTACTTGAAATCTCTTCCTATCTTTTGTAATCTCTTAAAATCTTTAGAAATCTTTTGAAATACTTGAAAAACTTTTAAAATCTCTTGAAATACTTCGAAATATTTTTAAAAATCTTGAAATATTTTGTAATGCTTAAAATTTCTGGAAATCGTCTGAAATTCTAAGAAAACTCTTGAAATTCTTTGAAATCCTTCAAATTCATTTTAAGCTTTTTGCAATACTTTTGAAATTTCTTTAAATACTTTAAAATTTTTTGATATCTCTTAAAGTCTTAAAATTCCTAAAAAATTTATTTTGAAATCTTTTGAAATCCTTTAAAATCATTGGAATCTCTTCAAATGTCTTAAATTAGTTTAAAATCCTTTAAAACCTTTTGAAATCTATTGAAGTCTCTTAGCATTTTCAAGGATTTCAAAGAATTTTAAAAGACTTCAAGAGATTTCACGGAATTTCTAGATATTTTTAAATTTTCTGGTGTTTTTTCAACGAATTTTAAAGAATTTCTAGTAACTTTAGACTTTAGGGGCTTCGAAGGGATTTCATGAAATTTTAAGATATTTAATTTAAAGTATTCCATGGGATTTAAAGAAATTTCAATACCAGGGATTTAAAATGACCTGGAGAGGTTTATAGTATTTTTTCCTTGAAAAGGAATAATTAAGGCATTAAAGAAATTACTTTATTATTTTTAAACTAAAATTCAGATCCTTAAGGCTTTAATATTAATAGCCAGGGAAAATAAAAATTTTTCATGAAACAGTCAGTGAAAAGTCAGGGAATTTTAAAAATGAATTTTTGCAGCCACCCTGAAAATAATCAGCAATATATGGAAAATTCATCTTAGAGTCAATTTATTCGAGACAATCATGCTAACTTATTGATTAATTTGTTTTTATGTAATGCTTTTTTATCCATGTGTTTGGTAACTTTATTCTCTGTGACTTTTCTCGCATAAAAATTCCAATTGAAAGTCTTTTGACCTCAACTTTGTTTTATCCTATTTTAAAATATACAGAATCCCTTGTATCTCAGTTCCTACGTTCTGCCTTAGCTAGCTTACAGAGAAAATTTATTGTCTGGTCGCTAGGGGGCGGAAGTCTCATCCTCTCGCTTCTGAAGCTGGACACTCCAGGTTTTCATTGTTTACGGCCAGCGAAAATAGTCGGAAGGTGGCGGGGTTAGCCTCCAAGGATGGTTTCTCTGACACACCTCTATTTCCTACAGACCCAGCGGAGTCCCGACCTGGTTTCTTATATCTTCCGTTCTATCCTTACACAACCCCTTATGACCAATGACGTAGCTATAAAGTGCATATATGTATGTGTTCTTCTATATACTTTGCACGCGTAGATTCCGAGGTACACGACGTTCTTACGAAAAATTACTTCAGGGAACGAACGTCTCCTTTGCATAATTCCACCAGGAAGAAAATCGGTGAAAAAAAAAGATACTAGCACGTGTCCCGAGGCAATCTGAACACGTATTACGTTCGCGTTCTGTCGATTTTTCCAGTAACGTTATTTCGCTTTCTCTTTGTCACTCAGTCTTTTGTCAAAAAGCAGTAATAAGAAGATTTATAGAGATAAGATGATTCACTGATTTATTAAACCAGGAACTTTATTTTCATGTCAAAATTCTTGTAAAGGATATTTAAAAATATTTTAAAAATATTTGAATATTTAAGGAATATTTTTAAAAAAGTTTATTTTCTCATCTCTCTTATATTTAGTTAAATTTCTTGCTGATTTAAAAAAAATAATCACATCCACAATCAAAGCCTGCGATCAAGATAATTAATAGATGTCGAGAGTATTTTAAACTGCAGAAAAAATAACTTCGACCCTCTCTAGAACTGCATTTAACATTCATGAAGATTTTTTATTCATAATGAAATGATGTAGAGAATCGAGTATATTCTAAATAACTACCGAGAAAAATCAATATAACAAGATAATTGAGTTTTTATATGGATTTTGAAATTTCGTTTTTCTGAAGGAAAGGAACTTTATTCTGGTTGTACTTCACGAGTTGTTTTCACATTGATTTTAAATATTTTCTCTAAGTCCTATATGCAATTAAGAAAAACTCTCTTAAAGTATCAATTGGTATAAAGTCATAAACTCATAACTATAAAATAATTCTGTTTTAATTTCGTGTATATTTGTAAAAGTAAAGAACTCCATCTTCTTTAAAATTGTCGAATGACCTAAAAAAACATTTTTGCCCTGTTTTCCTCTTGCGCTACAATGGCTGCAGGCGTCACTTTAAATTTCTAGAAGAATTTCATTGGGCCATTTCTGTCTCACGTGTTCGCGTACCTCACTTGGGACTGGACCAGAAGTCCTTCTCTTGATGCAAGAAAAATATCTCTTTTTCCCCGGAAACGGAGTATCTACTAGCGAGGAAGTTACAGCCGGTATAATAAAACGATAACACGTCAGAGAATGCCATCCATGTAAATGTCTCGTCAGTGTATGCCGGAAATTATACGCGAAGTCGCCAGAAATGGCGGAAGATGAAATTCTATTACTGCACTTTATCGCAGTGATTCATGAATGCCTCCAAGTTATCTACAAAGCGAAACGATTACTTAGGTACATACACCTGCGAGTCACTGTCATGAATCATGGATAAAAGTTACCAGCTTTTCACGATCAGCACCATTTTTCCACCCAGTCTTTTAAACTCCATTATCTTTTCTTCTCTCTTTCTCTCTCTCTTAAAAATTTAATCACAAAGCATCAATATCGTTCCTCCTCAGATCACGAAGAATAATATATTTGAAAGTAAAAGTTTTGAGGATACTATGAAATAAGAAATAATTATAAGTTTTTAATTGACAGAACGAGCAAGCAAAAAAAACTTGACAACGGATGCATTTCTTTGATCAAAAATTCAACGCTAAAAGTATTCAATTTTCTTCAACTATCTCAGAAAAATCAATCTTATTGCATATTCAATTTTGCATATACAATTTTATTGCTCAAATTCTCGTATTTTGAAACACGAACTAGATTTTAAATAGTTGACTGCTTTCAAAAAAGGATAAAAGCTGCTATAAAAAAGTGTTGTTTCCAATTTAGAAAGAAAATATGAAATTTTAATGCTGTCAGATTTGGTTGGGCGCTTTCCCCCTAACAAAATCGAATTTCTCAATAAATGTACATAGCAATTTTTAATTTCCCACTAAATGCATTGAACTGAAAAAAATTCCCACTAAGTACATGCAAAATAATTTTTTTCCCACTAAATAGACGTGAAAACTTCTAAATTTAGTGGGAAAACCACTAATATGGCATCACTAGTATGGCATCTGTGATATATACGAAGTATTTTAAGTCTGAATTAAAATCTTCTAATAGATTTTACATTCTATCAGCATTAATGAGAAGGAATTATTTTTAAAGTAGATAATTTTTTAAAAAGTACAGGAAGGTCTTTATTTTTAAAGTCAGATTTCCTTGATTCGAGGCAATTTTGTAGAATCGCTTCGAGTTTCATGTGTAATCGATTCTGCGATCCTCTTACTTTGAATCAAGCGAACGGGAGAATATAACCAGAATTTGGCGGTAATCGAATCGTTTAGTCGGGCATTTCACAGGTTAACGTAATATTCGAAGCGGACGACCCCCGTGCCAAGACCCCATGGTTTTGGTTTCTACGGCCATAGAATTCCCCTTGGTCGACCTATTGGAACGTGACCGCTTTGTTCGCGTGCCAATTGCAGCCGTTAATTGGCTATAGCCAATAAAGCGCTGATTACCAGCTCTGGTACATCCGACGATCCGGATCCGCCTATTCTGTATAATGCATTTACCATATACACGTTTACAATCCGAGGGGTGATAGTTCTTCATTGATAGAAAACAAAAAATACAATCGTTAAAAACCCACATGCTATTTTCTAAGGCACTTTAAAACAGTGCTGATTGTTAACACTGGTCGAAAGTAAAAATGTTACTGTAACAATTTCGGCTACACTAAATTTTATTATACCCTAATTATTTTCAATAACTACACTCTGAAAAGACATTGGCTGAATTTAAGGCGTCAACGTTTTAAGACTTGAAGCAAGCCTGCCACCGAGTCACTTTTTTTACTTTTGGCCCCTTTTTTTTAGAAGAGGTCACTTTTAGTCACACAGAAAAAAAGTCTAGTTTCAAGACCAAAAAGTGGGCTTAATTCAAGGTGTGACAATTTTAAGCCCTGAGGGAGGACAAATTTATGCTTTATACGTGGAGACAAGGGTCATCGAAAACTAGCTGCAACAAAAACTAGACTTTTTTTCTGTGTACTTCTTATCAATTTGGTCACGTTTCACACTTGTTAAAAAATTTTATTTACTTTTCTCACTTTTTTCATTGAAAATATAAATATTTTTTTAAAATTTCGTTCTCCGATGAAAGTTGCCATGCTGAAATGTGACTTTGTTTGACACATTCTATAAGTTTGTAGTTCGAAAATCTGTTAAAATTTTTCACTATTCCATAGTTTTCAAAATCCTCCAGACTCTCAAGATCCTCCAAATTTTTCTAAAATTTTCCGTAATTTTAAAACAAAATATTCGAATCTGTTAGAATTCTCTAGAATTTCAGACTGATTCATAATCTTCCGGACTCTCTCAGAGTTTTCTCAATCTTCAGAAAAATTTTCAACCTTTATTTAAATTTTTCAAAATATTAACTGTTCTAGAATCTAACAAAATCCTCTAAAATATTCTGTACTCTTACATATCCTTCTAGAATCTTCTAAAGGTTTCCAGAATTCTCCAGAATCTTTTAAAATTCTCCAAAATCTACAAAAGTTTCCCGAAATTTTCTCAAATCTTTTAGATTCTTCAAAATTTATCTGAAATCTCTAAAAATTCTCCTAAATATTCGAAATTGTTCCAGAATCTTCTGAATTACTTCCGAATTGCTTTTACCTTCTGTAATCTTCTAGATTCTTCCATAATCTTTTACGGTTTTTAAAGTTCCCCTACAATAATCTTATAAAATCTTAAAGAGTATCCTAAAATTCTTTAATATTCTACAAAATATGCTAGAGAATTCCAGAATCTACTAGAATCCTCAAGAATATTTTGAAATTTAGAATTTCTAGAATTCTGCAGAATTATTTAGAACCCTCTTATATCTACAAAAGACTTCCATAATCTTGACGAATTCTTCTAGACTGTTTTTAAAATCCTTTTAAGATTCTGCAGACTTTTTGAAATGTAGACAAAATCTGGAAAAGACGAGAAGATTTAAGAAGTTTATGAGAGAATTCAAACGATTTTTTGAGGATTCTAAAAAATTCTGAAACAGGGTAGAAGGTTTATAAAAATTAAAATAAATTTTGGGGCGTATTTGAAAATTTTAGAAGATTTTCGCTAGTGAGGCATTCAAGCGAGATCTCGTCTTTCAAGATCTTATCTCGATGTTGTCTTGTCATTATCAAGAATCTTGAAAAAATTATTGAATGGCACTAATCTATATGTTACCATGGTTACCTAAAAATTTTCACCCTACTTCATGTTGTCAAAAGCAAAACTTCTCGAAAAAACATAAAAAACATTTGATTGTTCAAGAATTTTGGTTAAAAATATTCTCCAAATTTCGAGCGATATGAAGCAAGATGAAGATTTTCTTGTCTTGAGGTGCATCACTAATTTTAGAAGACTAAAAAATTCTGGACATCTCTGTAAGAGTTCAAAAGATCTTAGAAGATTTTAGACGGTCCTAAAAAATGTTTGAGGATTTTAGAAGACTTTGGAAGAATCAGGAAGCTTCTGGAAGATTTTAAAAAATTCAAAAAAGTCTAGAAATTTCTAATAAGGATTTTGATGGATTTCAGAAGATTGAATGAGTCTTCAAGTACATATTTGGAAATTTTTTAAATAGGTGTTCTAGACGATTCTAAAAGATTGTCGAAAGATATAGAAGATTTCAGGAAAGATTTGGTAAAATTTACAGGAATCGAAAGACGGTTGAGGTTTTTTTTGTAAGATTCTGGAGAATTGCAGCACACTTATTTCGGAAATTTAATTTGTTGAAAATTTAAAAATTCGCCAATTTTATAAGGGCATATCTCAGAAACCTTCCACCTTTTGGTAATTTTTTGGTAACTTTTTCCACTTTTTTCAAGCCTCCGAACGTCGCTGACAGGCCTGGACTTTCAGTAGTTCAGACTTAATTTAAATTATTCTTTTATTTTTTAAATTTGGTAATTTTTTATTGAAATTCTATTAGCTCGATTTCATTTAGATGCATCTAAAAAAATTCTTTGCTTTCAATTAGGTATCAAATTTAGTGCTTTGAACACGAACTTTTTTAAAGAAAATGATATCTTGTTTTTTGAACACGGGATATAAATTTTTCATTAAAAAATCTCGAATGTCACTTAAATATTTTCTGTTAACAGTGACGTGTAACAGATTTTAACGATTTCGAAAAAGTTCTTTGTGGTTGTGTGATATCGGATCTGATCAAACCCGCAGTGTACCTTAGCTTTGTACTTACTTCGGGTCGTGAAATGTCCGCGGAGACGGAGAAGAACGTGACCACCATAGAAACTAAAGCTGGCTACATCCTCTTCTATATGTCACAGACACGTTTTCGTGTAGCATGTTCGTATATAATAAATATACACATATATGTCTATTTATTACAGACACCGCGCTAGCTATTCCTTGCTGTTGTCAGGTTCACCCTCTTTTGGCGGGAATTGACGTGGAAAATATTTCACTTCTCTGTACAGCCTCCATAGGTAATAGTACTACCTACAAGCCGCACTTTCCTCTCATTTCTTTTTCACTTTACGCCTGACACGAAAAAGGGCTTATGGCTCGTTCACACGAGAACGCGAATCTACTCACGTCTTCGTACTATATCTCGATGGAAGTCTCTCTCTGTTAACTTCTTCAGAATTCGATTTTGTCTTGTTCTTCCTTGTCCCGTGTCAGGACTAGAACTTTACTCGAAAAAAAGTGCATTCTTTATAAAAGAGAGATAACGGAATTAAATTTTTAGATAGAGAGTTGTTTTAACCAAAGATAAGTTAATGAAGAGGTATTTTTAATTATTTTTAGTATAACTTCTCATCTTTCAAAATATATTTTTGTAATTTGAAGCACGAGAACAAACACATGTATCACATCTGTAACACATGTATTAACACATGTCTTTTCCTGATAAAATATGTAAAAAATAAAGAAGAGAATCTTTGTTGAATAAAAAGGAGGATGCTTTTTATTTGAAGCTGAAATAATTAAATTAATTTTATTTAAAGCCGAATTATATTAAGCTGAATTAATTTTGTAATTTGAAGCACAAGAACAACATGTATCACATGTGTAACACATGTATTAACACATGTCTTTTCCTGATAAAATATGTAAAAGATAAAGAAGAGAATCTTTGTTGAATAAAAAGGAGGATGCTTTTTATTTGAGCTGAATTAAAAACAAGCAGACAAAAAAAATAACGGTTTTAAGTCAGTTTGTTTAATGGTTTCGTTAGCGAGAATAGTAAAACAGGGGGGAAAATAAAAACAGTTTGTCTTCTCGAATTTGTTTGTGTCTTCCCTGAATCTTCAACTCCTTGAAAGCAGTTTCATAAAAACTTAAAAGTGTTTTTCTTTCCTCCTCAAAAAGAAGGATTCCCACCCTTCTTCAAACGAAATTTAACAAAATAATTTAAATTTTAA
>JBAGKK010052202.1:0-10003 GCA_037177015.1 Euceroptres primus
ATATTGTAATAAATAATGGAAAATTTATTTTATCGCTGTGAAATTTTACTACAGCTTTTAGGTTCGTCATAGCTATCTAAAAAGTGTTTAATAGTCAAAATCCACGGATTTTGGGTTTTAGGGGTCTGAGAGTTCAGGAATTTTGGCTCATAACAAAAATAATAATTCTATAAAATGGCATACGCGAACTACTTGTTTTTAGAAGTCCATTTTTTTGCAAGTTTCATTAATTATTTCAAGGTTTCATACACACGGAAACCGTATGCCAATTAGCTTCCGCTGAATTAACTTTGTTCAAAGTTTCACAACAACCGTTTTGCATACGCTAATTAATCGTTTAAAAACAACAATTTTCGCTTACAAATTGATAATTTAACTATACTCTTAGTGCAATCATAATTGCAACTCATAATTTGTCAAGCATAATTGCAACTCATAATTCGTCAAATATCTATAATAATTGGCACTTAAATTGGCATACACGAACTAATCGTTCCAGATTTTCTGTCACTATCTACTGATATATTAAGTATAGGGCCTCCTCTATGGGACGCGTGAACTCATTTACTCCTTACGGCTGGGAATTAACTTTCCCTACCCAAGCAGAATTTGAGTTCGAACCTGGCTGCGGTGGGGAGGCCTAGCACTCCCGCGAGTAGTGACGACCTGGACTCCGGAGCGGTGAAACCCGCTTAGGGAATCTAGTTCTTGGTTAGTAAGGTGAATAGCACCGGTGGTAGTTTGACTAAGCAACGATCTCGAGTGGCTCTCGACGTCCAAGTTAGCCCCCAATCCAAGGTGTTAACAACCGTGCTGAAGGATAAATGGTACCGAGATATGGTATCATGAACGGTATCCTGGGATAACGGGCGACCTCCCAGAGTAAAAATGCCTTACCACTACAAGCAGGGCAATGTAGTGGCAGATAATTATTTCCCTAGCTACTCGTGGGATCAATATGGACGATCTTGAAAAAAAAATATAATTAAAGGAGAGGAGTCTTCATTGACCCCCTTGGGTAAGACATCATCACCTGAGAGGATGGATACTTCCGAAGGAGCTCAATCGCATACTTCGGAAAGACAAAGTGGAGAGGCGGTCCCGGGTGGATCTTCTGGCGAGGCGGGAAGCAAGGACTTAAATGAACTTGCAACCGATGTCAAATCCTGGGTATCATCCTTGACGGCTAAACCACAAAAGGTTAAGTATTCGGCTGCAGCCAGGAAAAGGCACAGACGCCTCCAGAAAAAGTTGGAAGACGCAATGGCCTCCCAAATGGGTACCCCTAAAAGGACCCATTCGGATGGCAGCACTCCGAAAGAATTCAGAGTTACGAAGAAGGTGCGGGTCAAGGACCCAGAAATCTCTTATAGAGAGGCCCTTCAGAGTCATCTGCAGATGGCTATCGTCGTTGAGGGATTCTTCAAAGTCAAACTCAGCGCCGACCAGGCCAAACCAGTTGAAGCGGAACTCAAAAAGAGAATCGACGGGGTCCAACCAGGACACGTGATTCCTAGGTTCGAGGATTGCCGATTCAAGAACAATGTCTTCATCGTTGTCTGCTCTGAAGTAAAAGGAGGAGGAGAAGAATGAGTCATAGAAAACTATGCTCATCGGATTTGGATTTTATCCAAATCAACCTCCATCACGCTAAAGCAGCGTCTGCAATCATAAGCAGACGCTTAATAGTGGAAAAATCGGCTCTTGCCCTTATACAAGAACCTTGGTGCTACAAGGCAGACGTTGAGGGCATTACTCAGAAAAACGGATCTATCATATACTGTAAGACCGGTAAGGCACCTAGGACAGCAATAGATGTCAGAGTTGACATTGAATTTATTAGTTTACCAAAAGTCTGTTTCAGGGATTTGGTAGCAATAAAGATTAAACACCAAGTAGGAAGTTTATGTCAGCCCTTGGTGATTTGTTCAGCATACCTGCCATTTGACGCTCCAGACCAACCACCATCTGAGGAATAGAGACGGCTGGTGGAATACTGTGAGACGAGAGGATGGCCACTTCTTATTAGATGTGATGCAAACGCGCAACATTCACTATGGGGCAGTAAGGACATCAACAACAGAGTTATTATTGGACATCAACAACAGATATTTATTGGATTACCTTATGAAAACTGATTTAACCTTATTGAATCGGGGTAATACTCCTAGCTTTGTGACTGTAAGATGTCAGTAGGTAATTGATTTAACTTTGTGTTCATTACGTGTAAGTGATCAGTTTGAGGGATGGTACACGGAAAGAATTTCGGCACGGCAGGAGCACCACCTACAGTACAGCAGCTGTACGTAGGCTCGGGTACAACTGTCATACCGATTTTGGCGCATCAGTCGCGCCAAACTGAGGCGATAAACAAAAGATGCACAGCTCCTGTGCCTTCCAGCACGTCTTCTGTCTCAAAACGGCGCACCAGCCGTGCCAAATGAATGGTACGTCTGCTGTGGCGAAATTATTTCCGCGCATGCATCACATTAAACATCTTCGTCTGATCATAGGCACATATGTTTTTCTCTAAAAGCAGATAGACGCGATCCTGAGATACAGAAACACAAGAGTAACAAACTGGGATGGTTCTAGAGATAACATTAGTGGACCTCTTGAAGCTGTATCCAGGAGGATCGACTCCATCTAGCAGATGGAATTTGCGGTAGACATTGTCCATCAGACTTTGCGTAGGGCATACGAAGATAATTGCGCATACCGTGGAAAGTATACAGGGATGCTCCCTAGTGGAATAGTAGGCTGGAAGCCCTCACAAAGGATACTATAGGACTTTTTAATAGAGCTAAGAAGACTAAAGCGTGGGATTTGTATACGGTTGCTATCACGATGTATAACAACGAGATACGAATTGCAAAAAAAAATCGTAGAGTCAAGGCATAGAAAATATATCTGACACTGCACGACTCCAGAGAACCTTAAGAAGTAACTCGTCGTGTCAACTAAGGACATTAACTTTACCATCGGGAGATATGACTGAAACACCCTATTCGAAATTAAGGCATCTGATAGAGGTCCACTTCCCGGGATCTACGTTGGATCAACCGCCGGATGAGGAAGCCATTGAGCTAAACTCATCAGGCGAACCAATTAATAGGACCTGAACTAAACACTGGAAGGTTTCTAATCGAATAGTTACATGTTCAAAGATTGAATGGGTCGTCAATCATTTTGACCCCTTCAAAGCTGCAGGAGACGATGACGATGCAGGACGATGCAGGAGATCTTCCCTGCATTATTTCAGGAAGGATTGGAGCTTTTGGTAGGGCCATTGTGTAGTATTTTTAGAGCATGCTTAGCAATGGGCAATACTCCCGAGGCTTGGAGAAAGGTGAAGGCGATCTTTATTCCTAAACCGGGTAGAACGACCTACTAGGAAGCTAAATCCTTTAGACCGATTAGCCTAACATCATTTATGTTGAAAACACTAGAAAAACTAGTGGACCTGTATATGAAAGAGGAAATCCTACCAGAGAAACCACTTTATTATAACCAGTTTGTATCACAAAAAGGCAAATCTACGGTAGATGCGTTACACGCATTCACTAGTCGCGTCCAGAGGACGCTGCGGAAAGGTGAAATAGCGGTAGCTGCATTTTTGGACATAGAAGGTGCATTTAGTAACACCCCTATAGACTATATTTATGATGCTGCAAAGGAACATGGAGTCAGCAATACCGTGAATAGGTGGATGCGATTCATGTTTGGAAGCAGAATATACTTCACTTCATGGCGAGGAGGTGAAGGCAAGAGTAACAAGAGGATGCCCACAGGGCGGAGTGTTATCTTCCACTCAGTGGGCGCTTGTAATGGATGACCTGATTTGAACTCATGCAAAGAGCACTTAATATTGTTGAACGTTGGTGCAGTTAGCGTGGCTTGTCCGTTAACCAGGGCAAAACGGAACTTATGGCTTTCACAAGGAAGAGGAAACTCCATGATCTGTGGAAGGCTGAGTTCTACGGCAGGTTAGTTGAGTTTTCAAAAACACCAAAATACTTGTGAGTCATTCTTGACCCCAAACTAACCTGGAAGATTCACGTAGATGCTGTGATTAAAAAGGCCAAAATGGCCTTTTGAGCCAGTAGAGGCGCTGTCGGGAAAACTTGGGGTCTTAAACCCAAGGTAGTATACTGGTTATATACAATGATAATCAGACCACCAATTACATATGCTTCATTGATATGGGTATCAAGGACGAAATTAGCGGGCTGTGTAAATCAACTGCATCGCATGATGTTTTGTCTAGCAATCTCCGGATCAATGAAATCTGCACCGACTGCATCACTGGAGGTACTATTGAGCTTGCCACAATTAAACCTGCTTGTGAAAAAGCAGGCATCGATGGAAGCTAATAGACTAATGGTGAAAGGCCCCATGGATGCGGTTGAAAGGATACACATGAGTAGGTCTCGGAGAAATACTCTTTGTGAAAATGAGAAAAACTCAGAAAACTGAAAACTGAACTGAAAACTCTGAACTCTGAACTCTCGTTCATGAAACTCTTTAAAGTGATATTTCCAGGAAGGGAAGTTTGGCATGATACACAACAAAGAGAGCCAATATTTAAACCGGGAGGACTCATCTGGTACACAGATGAAACTCCCAGGGCACTGGAGCTGGAATCCATGGGAGAATGCCCAGGGGTGATATTACAATAGCACTTGGCAAATTCTCCACTGTAATTCAAGCTGAAATAATAGCAATTAAAGCTTGTCTTGATCGACCTGAACCCTACTGTGGTATCTCGCACGCCGTCTCCAAAGGAGTGACTAAGTCGTGGATTCGGACTACACATGCGAGACAATGGAAGGGGACCAAAGAACTGATGCACTAAAAAAAGTACATTAAGATGATATATACAAAGAGGTCTAAAGGTCTCATGAATATGGAAAGGAAACAGGTAAAGATTGTGGTAGAGTTATTAACTGGCCACTGTCATCTGAATAAACATTTGCACACATTGGGGATTAAGGTCGAACATAGGTGTCGTAAATGTGGCCACTCTGAAGAAATTGCGCATCACATACTGTGTGAGTGTAATGCTCTGGGAACACTTAGAGAAAGATATCCTGGGGATTACTTCTTAACGGCGAAAGAGTTTGATGACATTCCCTATGGAGCAATATACGCCTTCATGGCGAAGACTTGTCTGTCGGGTGAAGTTTAATGAAACGGGCATAGTACAATAGGTTTTACCGCAGTGCTATGGGTCCTTTTATTAGCCCTGCCCATTTAATAATAATAATAAGTATAGGGCTGTGTGGGGTATTATTTCTGAACCTTCCCAATTTGAAAAGTCATTTTTTCCGATTGCCTTCAAATTTTCAGGGTTTGTTTGCCTCTACGATAGTAGCTTACCTACCAATTTATGGACTTCAACTTCCATCCTTCTCCGAACTGCAGGGGGTGAAATTTTCATCTCCCGGGCAAAACGGGTATTTTCAAATTGGTCATAACTTCCTTTCTACAAATGCGAATTGAATTTTCCATGAATGATTTTTGAAGCGTTTTTCATGCCCTTTCATTCTATGTAATCCATTGTTTTTAATTTTTTAATTTTCATTAAAAAATTGCGATTTAAAATTTTTATTTAACATTTTCTACTCTTCGGGCACTTTTGATTTTTTTAAAAGTAATTCTAAAAGAGAGCTTGACTTTTTTCCAATAAAACCCTTGGTCGACTAAATGGAACTGCCAAAGTTGTGCGGTTGTGCGAATATATCCGAGCGAAACCCTCCCTCGCTTGCTTGGACAGGCCTAGGCCTGCCAGTGCAGCCGGTGCACCGATCGGCACTAATTCATTCAAAAATACTTTTGATTGGTACAGAAAATTTCCAAATATAACGTTCAGTGGTTCTAAATGCATCGCACATTTTCTCAAAATGTTATAAACAAATTAGGTAACAAAAGTGTTTTTAAAGAGAGTGTTCACTAATTACGTAACGTTTTTCTCACCTTTTCTTACTTCCCTGCTCTCCGTAACTTACTTTCCAAGTTTTCTCTGAGTATTCTCACCATTACCGTAACAGAAATCAGAACCCCCCCCCACTAATTAATTTTACATAATTTGTTAACGCTTGCTAATTAGAATTAATATTCAAAAATTTCAGACTTGTATTTTCGGGAGAAAATTGATGGATTAACATATTTACTAATGACTTGTGAAAGATAAACATCAATTGGCAATAGTGTAAACTATTTATGTAAAAAAATTACATAGAAAAATTATCTCTACACGAGACCGTCAAGTTTAATTCAGAGATGGAACGAATTTCGTGTAGTGATAATCTGTTTATATAATTTTTTATATACATAGTTTACACTATTGCCAATTGATATTTATCTTCCACAAGTCATTAGTAAATATGCTAGTCCATCAATTTTCTCCGAAAATACAGATCTGAAATTGTTAAATATTGATTCTAATTAGGAGGCGTTAACAAATTATGTAACATTAAATAGTGGGGGAGAAGGTTGTGATTTCTGTCACCGTAATGGTGAAAATATACAGAAAAAACTCGGAAAATAAGTTACGGAGGGGAGTAGGAAAAGACGAAAAAACGTTAAGTAATTAATAAACGCTCTCTTAAGAAATACTTTTGTTCCCTAATTTGTTTGTAACAACATGAAAAAATTTTCGATTCATCTAGAACCACTGAATTTCGCTCGGATATATTCGCATAACCGTATAACTATTAGGAGTTTCATTATGTCCACCAAGATTTTTATTGGAAAAAAAGTCAAGATTTATTTTGAAATTACTTTTAAAAAAATTAAAAGTACGCGAAGAGTAGAAAATGTTAAAAAAAGCATTGTACGTCTTAATTTTTTCATGAAAATTAAAAAATGAAAAAATGTATTTGATAGGATGGAACAGAAATCACTCATAGAAAATTCAATTCGTATTCGTAGAAAGAAAGTTATGACCATTTTTTCTTCGAGGATGAAAATTTTACCCCCTGTAGTTCGGGGATGGATAGTAGTAAAGGTATTGGTGGATGAATTACTATCGTCTAGGCAAACAAACTCTGAAAATTTGAAGACAATCCAATTTAAAATTGGAGCAGTTCAGAAATAATGCCCCATATTAAAACTCCTGTACCGAATTTCCTATAATTGTTTCGCGAGTATAGGATTTCAGTATAGAAAATGTAGTATAGGAAGTTAAGTATAGAATATGCATTACAGGGTTATAATTAATATAATAATGTAGCAGTAAATAACGGAAATTGTAGAATGATGAATTGAAATTGTCTATTTATTTAACCGGGTATATGGTATAAGTAAAAAACTTTGTGTCGCACGTACAAACTATTTTGAAAGGTACACGCTATAACCTATAAATAATACATTGAACTTAATCTAAAATTAATTAATACACTGCTATAACCTATAAATAATACATTCAACTTGCTTGTTTACCTAAATCAATTCACACTGCTCGCATGATTATTTTACTTTCATCCCTGCCGGAAGTAAAAGTATTCAAACGGAGAGATAATAATGGAGTCAAAAGGATAGAAACTTTTGATCCGTCTTAATGAGCACTTTGTATTATTTTCAATCATTGTTTATCCGTTATTGCACTTGAAAATCCTCATCCTCTTGAATACTTTCTAATATGTGAAGTAAAATATGTTTTTATCCTTATCTATCCGTGAAAAGTTTTTTCTGTTTATCCGTTTTTATCCGTGAAGTAGATACGCTGCCGGAAGTAAAAGTAGTCAAACGGATAGAAAATAACGGATTCAAAAGGCTAGAATCTTTTAATCCGTCTTTTAATCCGCTTGAATACTTTCTAATACGTGAAGTGAAGTCCGTTTTTTTCTCAGTGAAAATTTTTTTCTGTTTATCCATTTTTATCCTTAAAGTAGATCTTTCACTGATCGTTTGAATTAAAGTTTTAGTATTTTTATCCAATCCGCATTAATATACTTTAATTCACCTGTAGTAAAAGTTTGGTTCAGTGACTTCATTTTCGTATATCTTACTATTTAATTCCTTTATAAATATATTTTTTATACAAACATAACATTCTAATTTTATGGCTGACGCATATATCATTGAAAAATCCGCAAATACGAAGATGCCAACCCTAACCACGCGTGATCTAAGCTTATCTGCCGGAACGCCTAGCCGTATGAGCTAATACATCACGCTAGGAGTTCTGCGATAAAAATGAACAGCACTTATCATGTATAGCGGATAGAACATGTTTCCATGTCAGTCACTGTCAATCCTTTTCAATCCTTCTTTCGAAAAAATATATTTCCTCTCTGTTTTAATCAATAATTTTCCATCGTTCTCTATTCATCAGCTACTTAAATTTTTAGATGTTCTCATTCACGTATAACTGATAGAAAACGTATCCGTGTCAATCAGAGTCTATCCTTTCCAATACTTTCACTAAAATATCTATAACTATCCATTGTAATCCATAGTTTTCAATTCGTCTTTATGAACACGGTTACATTTCCTATTCGTGTTTCATGAGGATGAACATCTATGTATCTGACGGAAAAAGAAAAATTAGAAGCAGATTGAAAAGTATGGATTAAAACAGATAGGCAATATATTTCTGCGAGAGAAGATTGAGTATTGAAACGCATAATTATCGCAACGAATAGGAATACATAAAAGCGTATAGACAAGGATTAAATGGCGGATAGAGAATAAAGGATTGAAACGTATAAATATCGAAACGGATGGGAATACATACAACACGTAAAGATAATGATTGAAACGGATAGATTCGACGAATTAGATAATGATTCACGAGGATAGACGTATACCCTACGGATGCAAACGGAACGCCGAGTTTAGAAGAAGTATTCAAATGGATATTTATAAAGAGCTAACGAATTAAAACGCTTTAATCTACTTATAGTAAAAGTTTGGTTCCATCAGACTGAAAACGATTGATAAACGGATAGGCAATACATTTCTAAAAGAGAGAATTGAGGGCATTCGATAATGATTAGGAAGGATACATTTTTTACCCGTCACAGGAGACGAAAAAATTCTTAGAAGCTCACTGATAGACACGGATTAACTCATGGATAAAAAATGAAGGATTGAAGCGCATTAGTATTGCAACGGATAGGAATACACAAAAGAGGATAGATAAGAATAAGAATTCGGATTGGAAACGAAGTATTGGAACGGATAGGCAATACATTTTTTAAAGAGAGGATTGAGGGAGATAGAAAATGATTAAGATGGATACATTTTCTATCCGTGGCAGATGACGAAAAAATTCTAAGTGGCTCGCGGATAGAGACGGATTAAATCAAAGGATTGAAACGCATAAGTATCTAATTGGTTAGAAATACATAAAGGCGAATAGATAAGGATATGAAGTCGGATTGAAAATGATGGATTAAAACGGAAAATCCTCTCTCCACTATGTAGAGAGAGGATTGAGAGTGGTAGAGAATGATTCGGACGGATTCATTTTGTATCCGTGATAGGTGACGAAAAAATTCCAAGTGGCCTGCGGATAGATACGGATTAAGTCACAGATAGAAAATTAAGTATTGAAACGCATTAGTATATAATCTGACTGTAATACATGAAGGCGGATAGATAAGGATAGGAAAACGAATTGAAAGCAATGAATTGAAATGGATAGGCAACACATTTTTTAAAGAGAGGATTGAAGTGGATAGAAAATGATTAGGGCGGATTCATTTTCTATCCATTACAGGTGACGAAAAAATTCCAAGTGGCCTGCGGATAGGCACGGATTAAATCACGGATAGAAAATAAGTATTGAAACGCATCAGTATATAATTGGATAAGAATACATAAAGGCGAATAGATAAGGATATAAAATATTAATATACACTGACTAACGGATTGACGGCACGGCTCGGGGGTAGAGTGTCATCGACCCAATCCAGGGGCGCGTATATAGTCTCTGAACGTACAAAAGTAAATGCGTAGAGAGTCGTGATGTAAACAACGTCTGGCGGCCCTGACT
>JBAGKK010052213.1:0-10003 GCA_037177015.1 Euceroptres primus
TATAAATTTTATAAATTCTATTGTTCGACAAGAGTTCATGTAAAAAACATTGCCAACATAATTTCAATAAGACTACACGAACGAAAACTGTCTTTCTGCTTATAAACGCCTGCAATGTGTATTTTTTAATATAATTTGTTTCTAAATTTTATTAATTTCATTTTATCACAAAATTTTGTCAAAGAACATCATTCACAATATAATTTTAACAAAACTAGAAGAAAGAATGATTTTTTCGGCCTATAAACGCCTAGAATGTGCATTTGGTTACCTAAATTGTTTATAGAATAAACAAATAGTGATGAATAACAAAATTTCATCTGCACACATCATTTTCGATATAATTTAAAAAATAATAAAAGAAAAAACGATTTCTTCCTGCTTATAAATGTCTGCAATGCACATTTTTTTATATAATTTGTTTATAAAATAAACGATTAGTGATGCATGGCAAAATTTTTCCGGAAAAAATCATTGGCAGTATAATTTCAACAAGATTAGAAGAAAAATTGGTTTCTTTTCGCTTAAAAACGCTTAGAATGTGCATTTGTTTATATAAATTGTTTATAAAATAAACAAATATTGATGAATGGTAAAATTTGGTGAGAAAACATCATTGATAATATAATTACAACAAGAATAGAAGAAAAAACGTTTTCTTTCTGCCTATAAATGTCTGCCATGTACATTTGTTTCTATAATTTGTCTATATAATTAATTAATAAAATCGAATCTTAAATTTTAATGGCCACGTATCATCCTAACGATAAAAGCAAGCAATTTCTGAGCAGAAACATACTTTGAAGACGAATAACCCCTAATGTCGATTATTTGTTAATAAAATTTGTTTATAACAATTAACTTTATAAGTTAACCATTTTTTTCCTTTTTTATACTTCTATACATTGAATCTAAGCGACGAAAAGTATAAGAAAAATTTTTTCTAGGGGATAAAAAATGAAATTCAAAAAATCGACATTTGTTTCGCTATTTGTATTAACATAAAAATTAAATAAACGAAAAAATCAAAAACCTACTCTCACTAATCTCTGAAGAATTTAGTCCTGAATTTTAAAAAAAAATCTAAAATCGGTGCATAATTGCGTTCTAAATGTCATTTTGAATCTCATTTTTTTTATTTCACACCAGTGTGAGACGGTACTGTTAGGGAGATATTTTATTGGCTATGGGGTCTATTTCTTAATTGTAAAATAAAATCTTTAAACATCGGCAAACGTTCCGGTAATAATAATCATAGTAATAATATAATCACAGTAATAATGATCATGCAATTAAGAATTACTAATTAATATTATATAAGATAAAAAACATGCCGACGACTTATGTAGTCAAGCTTTTATGTCAATGGTTGCTCAGATAGTCGAAGAGATTCTCACACGTTCAGCCGCGCGTGTGCGTTTGTGTGTGTGAGTAGTGGCTATTCAGCATGCTTAAAAGTAGCACAAATTAATTTCTGAAATACAAAGTCTTTTATAAACAATTTCAAAACACGGAAATTGAATCTATCAATCCAGCAACTCCAAGGCGTCTCTTAATGATTTTCAATTTTTTTTTATACAATCTTTTTATCATTAAACTTACCTTGTAATTTATAAAATTATTACTGTATTTTTCTAAATTTTATAAACTTTCTTATTGTAGAATTGTATTTCTTATGTAGAATTTGGCTGGATAATTATAATCTTTTTCTAATAATCAATTTGCAGATAGAGTGCACACAGTTTTCGACTTCAAAATATTTTATATATCTTAAAGAGCAGCAATTGAGAGGCTGCATGACATTTTTTGCTACACCAGAAGTTGGCATGATGACTATCTAGATGCATGTAAATCGTAGAGAAAATTCAAGTCTCGAATTGCGCCATAAAAATCATGCAGAGCATTTGAAACTGCCAAGCAATAGAAGTCACAAATAGTGCAACGCAATGTCCCCATAAATAGAAGCATTACCAAGTTCCGCGATCGGATCACTCGATCGTTCCGGACGCACTGGATTTTCCCTTCAACCCCGTCAGCTTTTATATAAATGGTTCAAATATCCTTCATGAATTGAGTCGTTACGATGAAGTTCCAAAAATGCATGAAACGCTCGAAACATGAGATTTCGATGAAACAGTAGATTGTCGTCGATAACGGAAACAGTTACAACCTTTTTTGAAAATTTCTCTTCCACTTTCATTCGAAAATAAATTTTTTGCTAGATTATGTATTTTTTTATTTACAACAAAACTATTTTTGTTTTTCAGCAAATCTACCTTCTACATATTTCCGAAAAAAAATTTCTGAATCTTGATTTGCGGTTCTAACTTTTTTTTCTTATTTCTATAGAGAACTAAGAGCATTTTTCAATCTCCTATCAGAATTCGTTTTCAATACAGAAAAAAATGTTCTGCTACGTGGTAGAATAATTTTCAAAAGTGTTTTTTACAAAAGATTGTAAATTATTCATTGAAATAAAATAGTTCTAGAACAATGTAAAGATAAAATTAAATTAAAGATCAAAATGATATCAGCAAAGTGTTGAAAATATCAGGGCTTTATTTCGCAGTTGCATTTAATGGGTATTTACAGTATACAAGCGTTCAGCAATTTCACCCGATTAGAGTGAATCAGGTTATTCGAATTAGCATTATTGGCGGTTAAATTTGATTGAACGTGTGACTAAAATAGTCAGTCCATACACTTGCGCTTGACATCAATTGAAGGGTTGCATACGGAAAGGGCGTTAATCTCGCATAAATCTTCTGGGACTAACGCCTCTCCCTTTTCCACAAAAGTGTTGGGAAAAAAGTCCAGTGTTCTTTTTCCACTGAAATTCATTTTTATGTCAACGGACTTTATGCTCTCAGATTGACAGATAACAATTCACATAAAAATGAACTGACGACAAGGGAAAACATAAATTTTCTATTTCGGTTCTTCAATCGCAGAATTAACATAAATTTTTACGTGTAGGTATAATTTAAATTGATACTCGTCATAATATTATATTTCATTTCAATTCGATGTTGTAAATTCATTTTGAACTCAATAGAAAAGTACAATAATTAAATAATGAAATATTAAAACAACGCAGTAAATAGGACTGATAAAAAATTCTAAATAAAAAAATAAAAAATTCAGCAAAGGACTGATAAAAAATTGTTACAACCCTAAATGTTGAAATGAAGAGCAAAAATTTTTGCAATTTTTATTCTAAATTTTGATCCAAATTCGAACAAAGCCCTCCTTCGTAAATTATCAGAGGATGGCTTTCCATCTCTGTCTATCTGGAGAACGAAGAGAACCCCTCGAATAGTATTTTAAAATACAAAACTCGTATAATCCGACAAAAACGACAAGCCGAATTTAAACACGAACTCCGAAACTTCTCTCTCGTCTCTTTAAGAGTCGTTGTGCTTTCATGTGGCGGCAAGTTGGTCTTCTGAAGAAAAAATCTGAGTGATAATTCCTACAACGGAATTCATTAGCTATCTTGAATCTTCCAGCAACCGCCACTCGGTCGTTAATTCGTTTCTTTTTGACAAAAACGACCTCCGATATGTATATATCCCTGCACGTGAATATTCAGATAAATGAAGAAGCAACGGAGATCTTCATTCTTTTTGGCTTTCTCCATTCTTTAACTTTTTATTACTTTGACAACCACGTAGAGATTTTATTATCTTCAGGATATTAATCCTGCACCTGGTACAACGGCACGTCATGCTGAGCATCGCTTTACGAGGTTTTGATGCGCCTTCTTCGAAAGTTGGTAGAAAGATTGTATTTTTTTAAATAATCTGTTTTTCAAATTATTCCGGAAATTAAAGACAAAATGGAATTTTAATTTCATGTTAGAATTGAAATCCAAGTTTGCAATATACATACATAAGTTGTTCGGCAATACATAAGTTGTTACAGTTCTATTATATATTTAACCTGAGCTATCGAACATTAAAAAATATTTATTTAATTTCAGATCTGTTATTTAAAAATTGAAAGCATTAAAGTTTTCACTATTTCTGGAATATCTTTTTCAAAAATGGATCAAATGACTTCATCTTGGGCATATTTTTCGTAAAAAAGCACATTTCCAAAACGTCTTATATCCATTTTTTAAAAAATTTGACCTTGCGTTATTCATGTAAGTGAATAACGTTATAGTAATAGTTATAATTTTAGTAACTTTTTAAATATAGTATACTTATTTGCGTAGTAAAAAAATTTATATTTATAAAAATCATTGATAAGAACTGAGTTCGTTTCCAAAGTGTCTTAATACCCAGGCGTCATTTTCAAAGTGTCTTATGCCATTTGGGTGACACTGGGAATAATTGGACGGGTACCGTACAAAATACAATTTTCAATTTTTAATATGCCACCCTAATAACTTTTTCGTTTCCAAAGTCTTATATCCACGCATGGTTTGCTTATAAAATTTATTTCTAAAGTTGCAGGATTTTTCAAACTGAATACACGAAATCTTGTACGATTACTGAAAGCAATAAGACAAAAATGTAGGTCGTAAATGAAAAACACAAAGGTTTAAGGATGCGTGATACATAATGACGTCACGAATTACCCACCGATTTTTTATTTACATTCAGCCGGTTCATTGAGAGAGAAATGCAAATATAATGCTGAAATTTTGGGACTATGTAAAGAATACATTTAGGCATCGATGTCTGGTGCGTTTCAGTTTTTATTTTGAAAAAAAATTTTCAAAAATAATTTTTTAAACTAAAAATTGAAACGAAATCGATTCCTTGATATATTCCTCATTATTTCCTCAAATTTCAGCATTATATTTGCATTTATCTCTTAACCTTCCTCCCACAAGGCCGTATCGTATACGACATGGCCTTGTGGGAAGAAAGTTAATAAACCCGATGAATATAAAAAAATCGATCGGTAACTCGTGACATCATTACGTATTACATACCCTTAATAAGAAAATCTTTATTTGTGGAAAACAGTATTTCTCGGATATAAGACGTTTTGGAAATGTGCTTTTTAATTAAGACCGGTAGTAGCTAATTATATTAAAAGTAGAGAATTTGACTTACTTTGGATAACAATACTTTAATTTCTATTGTATAATTGCTGTCAATGCCTTATTACTTTCCACTAATCTTTTGCCCTGTATTGTTCTCTTTTCAAGAGTTTCTGCTAAGGAGCCAAGACGCACTCCAAAAGGTCTTAATTATTTATGGGTACATAGTTGAAAAGCATCTTTCACGAACTTTATAGTCTGAATAAGTTATTGAAGATTGAACACTGAACAGAGTTTCATGCTTTGATTTTCCTTTAGAAACTTTGATATAACTCTTCCGCTTGTTGTCTACAGGTCGAACATCTTAATTAAAATTAATCATATTACAAACCCACACCCACCCACCCACCTACACACACATGCATAAATGTGCGGATAAAATTTGATGCACTTGTAAACAATAAATGATAATAGTAGTATAGAATTTAGTAGCAAATGTAAAGATTGTTTGTAATGTAAAATTGTGGTAAAATCCCAAACGTTTTTAAAATTGCGGTTATAGAATTTGGTTAGATATTATTTTTTACAATTCAAAGGATTTGATAGAAGTCATGAGTGGATACGATTTAATAAAGTTTTATTTCAGAAAGGATGATAGAAAAATGCAGGTTTTCCGAGCGGATAGAATTTGATAGAAATTTCAGTGAATGAAAAACATAGGATTAGATAGAAGTCATAAGTGGATAAGATTTAATAAAGTTTCATTTCACAAAGGACGATAGAAAAGTACAAGTCTTGCCGGCGGATAGAATTTGATAGAAATTTAATTCAATGATTAGGATGATAGAAATCACCAGTGGATAAGATTTGATAGAAATTTAATTCAATGAGAAACATAGGATTTTACAGAAGTCATGACAGGGTAATATTTGATAGTTTTATTTTAGAAAGGATGATAGAAAAGTACGATTCTGCCCACCGGATAGAATTTGATAGAAATTTCAGTGAATGATGAACATAGGATTTGATAGAAGTCATGAGTGGATAAGTTTTGATAGAGTTTTATTTCAGAAAGGATGATAGAAAAGTACGAGTCTTCCCAGCGGATAGAATTTGATAGAAATTTCGGTGAATGATAAACATAGGATTGGATAGAAGTCACGAATGGATAAGATTTGATAGAGTTTTATTTCATTAAGGATGATAGAAAAGTACAAGTATTGCCGGCAGATAGAATTTGATAGAAATTTAATTTAATCAGAAACATAGGATATGATAGAAGTCATGAGTGGATAAGATTTGATAGCAAATGTAAAAATTGCTGAGCAGATAGAAGATACGGTATAATAGTATTGTAATGAATAAATATTTATATCTTCGGATATGTATATGTATATATATGTATTGTAGTGAATAAATATTTATGTTTTTTAATGAAATATAATGCCAAAATTGACCTTGTCTCAGTCAAATAAAGCTACGAATACTGCACTTTGTTCGAATTTTCTGTTTCGATTTATTAAACAAAATATAATTTCCCGAAAGTTGAATAAATTCTATTAGTTAGTACATAAGGCAGATTTAAATCTTCTCTCCCAAGCGTAGTGCAACTTCGACTATTTGTACAGTGTCGCATTGTTTCTGTATGTATTAGTGCTAGGTTTATGTATATTGTACAGTGTAGTTTATAGTCTTCGTTGTATTTCCTAAGTTATATTATGAACAATTTATATTTAAAGATTATATTATCTTTGAAATAATAAAATATTATCTTTTGTATATTATCTTTGCAACAGTATGCAAAAACTGGCTGTATGTGATAAGATTGGTTTGAATTTTTATCAGAAGAACTTATAAGAATGGATAGGTATTGCTGGGACAGTGTCCCATTTCGCTTTGCAGAAATCAATAGCTAATCAATATCCAAAAGTTTAATTAAAATTGATTGCCTTTCCAGTGGGTCACCGTGAGTCGCTTCGGATAGAAATGATTATTCATTATGATAGACTTTCTATCAAACAGGTTTGATAGAAATATAAAGGAAATCTTATCCCGTATATGATAAGATTGAATTGAATTTTTATCAGAAGAACTTATAAGAATGGATAGGTATTGCTGGGACAGTGTCCCATTTCGTTTTGTAAAAATCAATAGCTATTTCTATCCGAAAGTTTAATTAAAATTGATTGCCTTTCCAGTGGGTCACCGTGAGTCGCTTCGGATAGAAATGATTATTCATTATGATACACTTTCTATCAAACAGGTTTGATAGAAATATAAAGGAAATCTTATCCCGTATATGATAAGATTGGATTGAATTTTTATCAGAAGAACTTATAAGAATGGATAGGTATTGCTGGGACAGTGTCCCATTTCGTTTTGCAGAAATCAATAGCTATTTCTATCCAAAAGTTTAATTAAAATTGATTGCCTTTTCAGTGGGTCACCGTGAGTCGCTTCGGATAGAAATGATTATTCATTATGATAGACTTTCTATCAAACAGGTTTGATAGAAATGTAAAGAAAATCCTATCCACTTCTGAGACAGAAAACGGATTGAAACTTATTGACATTTTTTTTCTGTCAAATCCTATACAACTTTTCCAGCAGGGTACTTACTCGCAAGAAAGTAAATCTCAAACTATTTTTTTATAGCGTTAAAATAAAAATAATTTTTCAGACTTGCGTGGTGAACGTATCTGTAGTTGATTTTTCTTCTCTCGCTCGTTTCCTTTTGTTGTGTTGGATAGAAAATGAAGAAATTACATTATAATAATCGTGGATATCCATCTTAACGAAATGAATCAACGGAATTTTGAACTGAAAGGAAAGTATCTTCGAAGGCGGATTTTCAATCTTTTTCCTTGTAGACGTCATGAGAAGCTCGTTTAGTCTTCACAGTTTCTAGAAATTGGAATACGTTAATTTTTATATAAAATATTTCGTAAATATGATTTAATATGATTTAGAAAAATATATTAGTGAAATTATAGAAACAATTTTAAAAATCCTCTTTAAAATAAATAATTTTTTAGTAGGTATTTAAAGCATAATTAAATATTTAAAGAAATTATTAAATTATCTTACTCGATTCAAATCGTTTGATTGTGTCAAGTCCAGTGCATCACCAAAGCACTTGAGTTTCTCCCCTAAATTCTTAAATATTTCCGTACAGTTGAAATCGCTAAGTAATAAAATGGGCTCCAAAAATTGCCATAGTTTTTGCTCGATGATTTTTATTTCCTTCCTTTTAGGAGGATTTGCAATATCAATAGTGCGTGCAGGAATCGGAAGTGCGTATATTACAGCATATTCAGGCATCCATTCCAAATTTTTTTCTTTTTTTCTTTTCTTCTTTTCTTTCTTTTCTTTCTTTCTTTTCTATCAAACCTATAAAAAAGTCATTTTAATTGTTTAGGTAATATCTATCGAAACTAAAATTGATAAATTCTTATAATTATTATATATATTTATTAGTTTCATTAGGAACTTACTGCAAACTACTGATTCGCCATTTTCCTTCAGAATATATTTAACGAAAAAATTCCTCTTAATGATAATCTTCTCCAAGGAACAACTCATTCTTGTCTGCAACTCCTTTGACTTATTCTGATTTCCCATTAGAACAAAGAAGCCGAAAAATTCGTTGCCCAAAAATCGTTTTGGCAAGTTATTCTTTAATCTTTTGACTAACTTTAAGATATCAGTCACGTTGATAGATTGATCGTAAAAAAATGATAAAATCTGTCTTCATAAGCGAATTATCTTTATGACTATATATCAGAGAGAAATAAATAATTTATATTAACCGTCATCAATTTTGAAAGATTCTAGAAATGCTGGAGTGGCAAAGAGTGTCTCGACTCTTTTCTTTCGCAGATTTTTAGAATTGAACAAGCAGATTTTTGCTCGAAGCCGGTTTCTGCAACTGATAAGGTTCTTTTTCATACTTATTCAAAACTTTGAACACACTGAGTGCTAAAGTTTCTAATGATTTGATATCTATCTTCAATTTTAAAATCCAACGAGCTAAACATTTCATCGCTTCTTCGTAACATTTATGTTTTTTTGTAAGTTGATGTTCTTCGCACCAGTCGCTGTTTACAGTTTGGTTACTCTCCAGCCAAATTACGCTGGCTACTCCGCTTTCAAGGAAATTAAGAACCTAAACAAACGTTTAATTTAAAAGCTCGAAATTCAAACTTCATTTAATATTTTTAAATGTTAATTGCCATTTCATTTTAATAATCATCTTTCAAAAATCTTCACCTGTTGCATCACTTTTTCAACCTCTGCACATTTTTCTCCTGATCTTTCAAATGCCATGTGACCTAGAGATCCTAGAAACTACAGATCCTAGAAAATTATTCGAGGATTCCCACAGACTTAAATCCATGACTTGTAGAACTTCATCGAACAACCGATCGTATTCGTTCGAGTTACAATATTTCAAGTAGCGAACAGAGTACTAAGCTTCTTTGGAAGTTCCTTCGATTAATAACCTCTTGCACTTTGAAACCAAGAGTTCAAGAGTTGATGTCGAATCCGGCATTATTATTTCACAGAAATAAGGCTTCCGCTTGCTTAAAATTGCGAGAATAGAAATCATCTGAGCTCTTCTCTTTGTGTCTTTTATCTCGAGGAAGGCAATAGAACGCAATAAAATATCTTTGAATTCAAAGCAAGTAGGAAAGTATTTGGCAAGAATCTAAAAGAATAGATAAAAATTAGTGTTTAGGATTCAAATAGTAAAGAAAATTAATTTTTAAAGTTTATGATAATCAAAGTACCGAAATCAAATCGAGTCCGCGATTTCTTACTCGTGCTGGGTCCAAGGCAAACTCTTTTATAATTTCGTCGCCTACTAAGGCTTCAAACACGTAATTAATCAAAACTTGTTGAAATAGTTAAATCAGAGAGAAACGTTAAATATTATCTTATATTATCACTTTATTGCAATTTATATATATATATATATATATATATATATATATACATCGCAATAAA
>JBAGKK010052224.1:0-28292 GCA_037177015.1 Euceroptres primus
CTTCAGAAATAGTCAGACTCGTCAGGATGTTCAGAAATCGTCAGAACTTCTGAACATTTGTGACGATTCCTGACTTTCTTTTTAGTAGGGTGAAGGAATAAAATGAATCAAATTTTATAAACGTGACACTGGCGAGGAATAAAATTCTTTTTCAACGTCAGAAAATTAGGATGATAATAAAATAATCAACTTAACCAATGGCCTAAAATGATAAACGTGGCAAATACTCATAAAAACATTATTTATAAAAGTACATGAAGTTAACTAAAGTTTGTAAACACTGTTCACTGTTGTTGAAAATGGTTTATTTTTACGTTCGCTTTAGAAAAATATACTTTCGTAATTATAAATTGAATCCTGCATTGCTTGCACTTTTAAAATCGTGGTGAAATACATAAAAATTCTCAGCAAATATTTTCAAAAATGTACTCAAACTTTGAAACCTTATCAGAAATCCTAACCGACAAACACGAATCACAAACACAGAATGGAACTTTTTTCACTGCGAAATTCGACAAAATTTCCGGAATTTCAAAAATCGAAGAATCACTATTAATGCATGTAGTCTTTAACTACTTTTACGTACTTTTGATAGGCACAAATTAGTATAATTAATCCAAATACAACTTGAAAACACTTTTGGATGACAGCAGAAACATTTTGGAGGGATTGAGTTCGGGACACTTCGGCAGTCGATCGGAAACAATCGGTAACCTAACCTCACTGATATCACATATGAGAGTATGCATGTACATACACATCGACCGTTGCTTCTAGTTTCATCAATTTGATTTTGGTCGGACGTCATGCTATAAAGTGAATAAACTTCTTCTGACTGCTGCTGACAGTGCTGTGTATTTTATTTCTCGTGATTTGACGATTTCGAGGCCTAATAGGTATAAATACGTTATACGTTATAAATAATATTGCAATAAATATGTTGAGCTCATCTTATTGCAGCAATTAATACACGCATACTATATATTTTACTCGTCTGCTTTCAAGTTGACATGTTTCTAAAACCATTATTTTATATAGTTTCTGCTAATATTTGAAAATATTATTTTTTAATGTATACAGTGACAATACACGATTAATCGTACATGTTTGGACCATTTTTGGTGTTGCAGACGAAACTTGGGATACTTTCAACGAATGACATCAGGTATGTATTTATGAAATAGATATATGTATTTTAAAAAAATTATATAAAATTTACGATAAAATTAAACTCCTAGGAAAAAAAGCAGATGTATGCAGGTATAATTATGTTTTGTCGCATGACGGTCAAGTTTTGCATATTGTGAATGTACTGTATTTTTTATTGTTTTTATATTTATTTAAATATCAAATTATATTTGAAAATTGTCAATTTGCAGTCAGTCATTTAATGTGTTTTTTTTGGACGAGCTAAGATTTAAAAAATATTTTTTGGGCAATAGGTATGACTGAAATTCCCATCTTTTATTTTAATTCATTTTATTTGAATTCATCATTTTTATAATTTAACCGCAAGATCAGCAGAGATTGAAGATTCACACAAAATCTAGGTCTACCTTTCTCACTAACTTGATTATACTTTCCAACGTACAGTCTACTAAACTACTCTGAGCATTCTTGTTGTATGATTTCGTTTGCTACTTTTACTCTGTCGGATTATATAGGACTATAGGTGATAAAAGCATATTATTATAATAAAATTTCTAAAATACGTAATTTTAATATAAAAAAATATTCTGGTGAGTTTATAATCGTGTAAGTGTTGATTATTTTTTTTCAAACTCAAGTTTTACCAAATAATATGCTTTCTATATTAAAAAATATTATTTTTTTCTAAATTATAGCTGCCTCTCAAAACACAATGACAAATTTTCTTTTTACATCCGCTAATCCTAAATTGAAGGCATCATTTCAATTTTATCGGTGAAATTGTTGAATTCACAGCAAAAGTACCTATTATTTATATATCAATATGATCCAAAATTATTGGCACGAAAAAACATAATTTTTTAATTGTTACCCATGTCAGCATTTTGTACGTCACTTTTCCTAGATTTATCGTAAGTGAACTTTGCTATCTTGCTTATTTGATAGAGAATTACAAAATAAGAACGAATTGTCTGCTAGATAATCGCTATCAGTTATCATTAATCAAATCTCAGCGCATATTTATTTCAATATTTCTTCTTCGATAATAATATCTGTATTTATATTAATTATAGTCTATATCTTGTCTTTTAGATTTTTATTACTGGACTGAAACATGTCGGACATTGAAGCTGAAGATGAGGTACGTATACATATTATAATACAAATATACATAGTGCAGTATAGTGTAACAATTCTTTTTAACAAAATATGTTTATTAAACATATTTAAAAATCTTTCAAAAATTATTACTCATAAAATTTTACGTGTTTCAGTTCCAAGATGCACAGGAGGACTTACCACAGTTCGTATATTTTCAATTTTATTAATTTATTGATATATTATTAATTATATTATTATTAATTTATATATTGAAATTGAGAAGACTTCAACATTTAAATGACAAAATCCTTTAGTTTTAAAAATTTATTTTTTTATTAAAGTTACGTATGTATTTCAGTCTAAAATGGATATTATTCCTTTTGTAGAATTTTTATAGGAACAAAGCTTTCATTAGGAAGAAGTAGCAACAACTTAAATATTTAAAAAGTATAAAAATAAGAGGATTGTAAAAATTGTATCATTGTAAAAATTGTAATTGTAAAAATTCGGTATCATCAGAAAATGTTATTTTCTATTACTTTTTATAATTTTCTTTGATATTCCCAGGCTCACTACTATGGACTTGGAGACAGCCTTAATGGAGTCCAAACAGGCTATTCATTATTTTTTCAATAATGATTTTGCTCGAGCAAAAAAAATAATGGAACCATGGGCTAATAGTAGTATGTATCATGCTCTGGGAAACAGTGTATTTGCATTTTTGGAAGCCATTCTGACCTTTGAGCAAGTACGTAGAAAATGAAATATGTAATTTATAAATTGTCAGATTTCAAAATTTTAACTCTAATTTTTTTTCGTGCAGAAATATATTGAAAAGGCATCGGAGGCCCTGAAACAGTGTATAGCAGTGTGTATGAAACAGCGCAGGCAACATACTCTCACTCAAAATATTGGAAAAATGGTCAAGAGAACAAATTACGACTCTTATACACTTGGTAATGTATGCATGATGACAATTTTAAACGTGAGAGAAAAATCTAAATCGCAGCTTTATCGCTTTAATGGAAAAATAATATGTAGCCATTACTAATAATACCATTGAGACAATACAAAAGTAAATCTTAGCAATTAACAAACATTGAATTGAAACTATTAGTATCGTGACTGTGATAACTGGATAAATTGATTCTACAAACCTCCGCTTTTTTGTAACAAAAATGTAGAACCTTTTCAACTTTAAAAAAATTAATGTTAATTTACTCGAATCCAAAAACATTCATTGCTCCACAAAAGTTTGAAAAAACCCAACAAAACTGAAACCTCTAATTAGACACGCCCGCAAAAAAAACGTTGACTGTACTTTTGACCAGACCAACTTTTTCTTACGTATTTTTCGACGCTGAATTTGAATCTGCAGTTAAAAAATAGCCTCCCTCACTATTTTTTGAGATATATGAAAAAAAAACATTTTTACGGTTTTTTCATAGTTTTTTGAAGTTAAAAAAAACGAAGAATGATACGATTAATTTAACCTCAGAATTGAATTCTACAAATCAAAATACATCGAAAATCATGCTTTGAATATTTTTTTCACAAATTTTCGACCCTTAATACGGCTTTGAAAAGTTTAATAAACCATAATAAACCGAAACTCATTGTAAACTTAATTAAACAAGATTAAAATTTACTTCTACTACTTAGAAAGAGTTCATAGGCACTAAAAATACTACCCCGGGGGGTTTCGAGGTCGCTGATCACGAATCCGAGGTCAAATTGGCAATTTAGTGCTCCCAGGGGGTGCTAGGAGGCAGCAAATGGGGTAAAGATGGTCCGCAAAATAGGCTGTTTTTTAGCCTATTTTTTAGACCTCGCTAGCGACCTGGGGAGAAAATATAAAAATATGTTATAGGCATCAAATTACTCGTCATTGAAAACCAAAGAGAGCATCGCTTTTCGTTTTTTAAAAAATTCAAAAAATGACCCCTATTTAGGGGTTGAGAACACCCTAAAAAAATTAAAAAATGGAAAATACCATTAATTATAAATTCGTTTTTTATTGTATTTTTTCTATAAAATAAACCCTACAAAAGTAAAATCACGTATTTATCACCCCTATTATTCACAAGTTTCAAATTAGACCAGAGGTGGTTTCAAAAAGAATTTTCAGATAAATGTCAAAAATGACAATTTTCAAAGTATCAAAGTCCCCAAAAGATTTTTAATTTCATTTCTGACTATTGGGACCTTATCCGGCAACCCTCCTGAGGCACCCCCATTATCCTCAAGTTTGGAATTAAACCTAGGTGTGGTTTCAAAAAGAATTTCCAGAAAAACGGCAAAAATGACAATTTTCAAAGTATCAAAGTTCCCAAAAAATTTTTATCTGCATTTCTGACTATTGGGATTACATCCGACAACCCTCCTGAGGCACCTCTACTATCGTCAAGTTTTTAAAATGAACCTAGGGGTGGTTTCAATGGAAATTTCCAGATAAATGTCAAAAATGACAATTTTCAAAGTATCAAAATCTCCAAAAAATTTTTAATTGCATTTCTGACTATTCAGATCACATCCAGCAAAACCTCCTGAGGCACCCCTACTATTCACAAGTTTTCAAATTAGGCCTAGAGGTGGTTTCAAAAAGAATTTCCGAATAAATGTCAAAAATGAAATTTAACTGGGGACTTTGACACATTGAAAATTGTCATTTTTGACATTTGTCTGGAAATTCTTTTTAAAACCACGCCTACGTTTAATTTCAAAACTTGTGGATAATAGGGGTTCCTCAGGAGGGTTGTCGGATATGATCCCAATAGTCAGAAATGCAGATAAAAATTTTTTTGGGAATTTGATACTTTTAAATTTGCCATTTTTGACATTTATCTGGAAATTCTTTTTGAAACCACCCTTACGTTTCATTTCAAAACTTGTGGATAATAGGGGTTCCTCAGGATGGTTGCCGGATATGATCCCAATAGTCAGAAATGCAGATAAAAATTTTTTGGGGTCTTTGATATTTTGAAAATTGTCATTTTTGACATTTATTTGGAAGTTTTTCTTGAATCCACCCCTAGGTTTAATTTTGTAAAACTTGCGGATAATAGGGGTTCTTCAGGAGTGTTGGCGGATATGATCCCAATAGTCATAAATGCAGATAAAAATTTTTTGGTGAATTTGATACTTTGAAAATTGTCATTTTTAACATTTATCTGGAAATTCTTTTTGAAACCACCCCTAGGTTTAATTTTTAAACTTGGATAATGGGGTGCTTCAGGAGGGTTCTCGGATATGATTCCAATTATCAGAAATGCAGATAAAAATTTTTTGGGTAATTTTATATTTTGAAAATTGTCATTTTTGATATTTTTCTGGAAATTCTTTTTGAAACTACCCCTAGGTCCATTTTGAAAACTTGAGGATAATAGGGGTGCCTGAGGAGGTTTGCTAGATGTGATCTGAATAGTCAGAAATGCAATTAAAAATTTTTTGGGAACTTTGATACTTTGAAAATTGTCATTTTTGACATTTATCTGAAAATTCTTTTTGAAACCACCTCTGGTCTAATTTGAAACTTGTGAATAATAGGGGTGATATATACGTGATTTTACTTTTGTAGGGTTTATTTTATAGAAAAAGTACAATAAAAACTGAATTTATAATTAGTGGTATTTTCTATTTTTTAATTTTTTTGGGGTAGTATTTTCAGTGCCTGTAAACTCTGTCTAAGATGTAGAAGTAAATCTTAATCTTCTTAAATTAAGTTTACAATGAGTTTCGGCTTTTTATTGTCTTTTAGACTTTTCAAAGCCGTATTAAGGGTTGAAATTTCGTGAAAAAAATTTTTAAACCATGGTTTTTTTGCATATATCTAAAAAAAATGATGGGAGAGGCTATTTTTTAACTGCAGATTCGGATTCAGTGTCGAAAAATACGTAAGAAAAAGTTGGTCTGGTCAAAAGTACAGGCAACTTTTTTTTTGTGGGCCTGTGTTATTATTTCTTTCGAATATTTCTGTATCTTAACTTCATTATCTGTGCCTTTTTATTGTATTCTTTCGTAGTTATCTATCCTGTGAATTTTGCTTAGCAAAATCTCTGTAGATTGTGCTTTTTTGAAAAGTACACTGTATTTTTTCTTCATGTTTGTCAGTTTTGTTTTTTAGTAAATAACGAAAAATAAGGTGCAAGAGCACGTAAAATGTGTTCAATTGTTGGTAAAGTTTCGGAGCAATGATGTAGTGCATGCAGGGAATGACGCAGAATTACTATTACAGAGGAAGTGCATGCGGAACTGTGTTATGCGGAATCGCTCCTCTTGAAGTCGATGCTTACATTTGTGGAGGACGAAACACTGGTCAGCTTTGTCAAGGCTGGATTGAAAATTCGAACCTGTTTTCTTTCTTACAAGTACATCGCGAAACTAGCTTTTGTTCTGCTTAACACCTCTCTAGTTGTCCTATCAAACAAGTTTTATTATTTGTTGTTTTTAGGGAATGTGCAACAATTTTAAAAACTCGCAAGTGGGAAAACGAGTTACAAAGAGCTCATTTCGAAAGTGGAGTTCAAATGGGACTTGGCTCTTTTAATCTGGTGTGTATTTAAATAATCGATATATTGTCTAGAAGAGAATCCGCTCTTCTCCCTGGAAAAAAACAGAAAAATTTTTAATCACTGGAGTTCATTGATGAAAAAAACATCATTTTTTAATAGCTGTGTATTATTTTTAGATGATCTCACTGCTACCAGGAAGAGTAATTAAACTACTGGAGTTCATCGGATTTTCAGGCGATAAAGTAATTAATATTGTTTTAAAAATATTTAATATTGTTTTAAAAGTATTTAATATTGTTTTAAAAATATTTAATATTTTTTTAAAAGTATTTAATATTGTTTTAGAAGTATTAATTCATCATCTTGTGTGAAAAATTTCTGTGCAAGTTAAGGTGTCTTCTATTAATAATCAATTCTAATTTACAGGCTTATGGTTTGGCAGAATTGCACGCTGGTTACAACGATCGCAGAGGGATTCGACAAGTTTTGTGTGCCATGAATCTCCTCTCTTACCATCTGATTGTTTCATTCGTCTTGAGTCACACTGATGGAGATTTAGATTGGTGTGAAAGGGCTCTTAATCAAGAATTGAGCCTTTATCCGAATGGCGTTTGGTTTTTGTTTTTTAAAGCAAGGCTTGAATTTGCAAGGGGTAACTTAGAAAATTGTGTAGAGTGGTACACAAAGTCGTGGAAGAGTCAAGAGCTGTGGCCTCAATTCCACCATCTCTGTTTCTGGGAACTGATGTGGGCACATTCTCTCCAACAGCAATGGGATCAATGTCTAAAATATGCTGCACTGTTGGCAAAAGAATCAAACTGGTCTCGCACTATTTATCTGTATCAGCAAGCAGCAATCATTATTATGACTAAACCTGCCTCAAAAGATGAAGAAAGACTCACCATCGATACTTTATTAATGCAAGCACCGTCCTTCAAGCAACGGATAGCTGGAAAATCATTACCAATGGAAAAATTTGTGATCAAGAAAGCAGAACGTTATTTTACACAAAAAAAGAATCTAGTTCTTCCTATGTATGAACTCATGTTTGTTTGGAATTTGTTCAGAGTAGCGGGGAAACGACAAGATATTGTGATGAAAATGTACCAAACTATTGAAGAAGAGGAAAATCTCTTGAAATCTGCACCGTAAGTTTCAATAATCTCACTTTTGCACTAGTTTTTTCTCGACTTTTTATTTTAATCTTCTTAACTTTTGTTTCAGTAAATCCGAATTCCAAGTGGATAATGAATCACTCGTACTATTATTAAAGGGAGCTTGCTTACGTCAAATGAAACATCCTCTACAGGCGGAGGATTGCTTGAGGAAAGTAATCCAATCTGATAAACAAATTAGAGAAGACACCTATCTACTTCCTTATGCAGCAGTTGAACTTGCTCTATTGGCTCGAGATCAGGGAAATATTCAATCTTCGATATCACTTTTAGAGGATGCTAAGTAAATATCTATTTTTTTCCATTGAATTTTTTCCCAAATGCAAATCAACTTTATGAAATAATTTTTACAGGAAAAATTATACTGGGTACTCGTTGGAGTCGAGATTACACTTTCGGATACATGCAGAATTAATGGAACTTCATGAGAAACTAAATGAAACACCAAAGTCGATAAATTCTAATGCTAGCGAATTAAAAGACGGCCTTGATGGTCAGTGCAAACAGGAAATCACTGCCACTAATCTTAAAAACTCGAGTTCTCTCAGGTCGCTTAAAAAGAAAATCTCAAACAATGCATAGTTCCTTTAGCAAAATATTTGGGTATGGTCGATGTATTATACGCTTTTTTAAAACTTTGGATCTTCTTTCCCTCCTCGTAATGAACTGAAAGAAAAAAAATATATACAATTTCTGTATAATTCAGACTTGGATCCTCTGATCTAAAAAAACTGTTACGTAATATATGAACAAACCCCTGAAATAATATTTATATAGTAATGAATATGTAAGATCGCTTCATGCGACACATATTATCCTTCCCAAATAATTTTCAAGTGTAGGTAATTTTTGTAGGTAAATAATTTGTACATACACATCGAGGTACATAATTATATCTATATTTTAATTTATGCATTTATGGAAGTGGAAGAGTACTAGCATTAGCGATTGGTTGTGATTACTGGGGTCCTTGCAATAGTATTATGAGCGTTATTTTTAACAATGGAAAAGGATAATTTTTGTTTTCTTACAACGTTTCGTAATTTATTTTTGTGATGTTAATTATTATTTATAGATGATGTATGAGTGCAATTTGAAATTTTATAAAACAGAATACACGCATACTTTGATATACAACATACTCCACTCTTTTATTATCATTTTAGTAGCACTAGATATCTATTCAAGATTATAAATTATTGGATATCTGAAAAGAAAATAGAAAAGCAGTAATTTTTTTAAACATTAAAGAAATATTATAATTTTCCTCAGATAAATCGATATTATAATTATTATTATTAGTTAATACTTTAAACAAATATTCATATAAAAAATAATATAAAAACTTGAAATGAGTCAATGGAAATTATTCAAAATTTACCGCCGAAAATCAAACAATTATCTTACTGGTCAATCACGTTTTGGCAAGATGGCCGCTACTGGAACATAACCTTTTTCTTCCTTCTTTTAACTTGAACTTGTCTAACTTTTATCTTTTAGATTTAGTCGTGCGTGGAACCCGTAGCCATGTAAGTCGTTTAAAATTTATCTTAATACTATGGGATCCCTTGAACCTCGTTTGGTTTAAATAACCGTTAAACAATTAAATGGCAATATAAAAAAACATTTAACTGAAACTTAGAGATGATCTTTGAACATTAATTATTAAATATTACTTTTAAGTCCATTTATGAATTGTGAGACTTGTTCGTGCTGCCCTAGTGAAATTTTACTCCCACGTTTTCAACGCGCAAAACGTGCTCTTAAATATTAATAAACATTTAATATAAGTTAATGTATTATTCGTCAATTTGATTGACTAAAAATCGCGTAATTATTAATCAATCCCAACGGAAAAAAGTGTCTTCGAAGTATCGTCTATCGTAAAAAAAAAACTTGAACATTTGAAAATATAAAAATTTGTGAAGAGACTTGTCGTCAAACTCGTAGTGATTTGTGTAATTTGTTAATTTATGTTTTAATTAATGCTCGAAATACGTAAAAATAACATGTTTTTCGGGGTTTGTGTAACTGTCGGCATCGTCCTTTTGGCCTCCAAGTTTCGCGACAACGTACTTCGGAGTGTCAAACAATTCTGCCACAGTATTACTAAAAGTAATAATAACGATGATGTAGAAGATATCAGTGAAGATAAGCAGGAAATGAAAATCTCTTTAGACAAAGTTATTCTGGCTGACTCACCAGAAAAGTGCGATTACGCTGTTCAACGTATTCGCAGGTAAATTCAAATTTCATTCCAATTTATTTCACTTTTATTTCGTATCTTTCTTCACTTTACACTTTATTCCTATTCCTATGATAATAAATTCCCTTGATAATAAAAGTAGATAATCAATATTGATTCTAACTGAAGGACACGAATTTAATTTCAGAGCTTGGTAAGAATATTAATTTGATGGAAATAAGTAAACACGCCGTGTTTACATTTCTTTCCTTCACCTTGATAGCCAATCTGGAATTGAATAAGAACTTGATAAGATGATAAGAACTTTCGAAATCGAGTAATTGATGTTTAATTGTGTTTACAATGTTTTCAGGGACTTGTCCGATGGCATATTGGGTTTTGATTGCGAATGGGTCAACGAAGGACCTGTTTCATTACTTCAACTCGCCACAGATAACGGAGTCTGTGCTTTATTTCGTCTTGGGAAAATTGGATATGTTCCTCCCAAACTCAAAGTACGTTGAAAAATAGATTTCTCTTTTATATTATATTTAGAACCTCTATAATTCTTATTACCATTTCTATTTTTCTTTCAAATTTCAGTTTCTAATTTCTGCACTTCTTTTGATAATTTTATTGAAAAATAATACCTTATACTTTTTTGTTTTTAATGTAGGAGCTGCTGTCAAATAGACGTCTTTTGAAAGTTGGCGTAGCCCCATTCGAGGATGGAAAAAAACTTACAAAGGATTATGGATGCAAAGTTTACGGGACTCTTGACCTCAGGACTGTTGCAGATCGTCTAGAACTTCCCAGTCCAAAGAGCTTAGCTGCATTGAGTCTAGAATATCTTGGTCTTGAATTGGAAAAAGTGATAGAAGTGAGATGCAGTGACTGGAATAATGACACTCTCACAGATGATCAGATTGCTTATGCTTCTTACGACGCATTAGCTTCTGTTTTTATTTATCACCAGGTGCGATATGGAATTTCGTATCCACACGCTTATATTTAATCTTCTGAACGAATTAATCTAACTACTTATAAAATGTAGTTATAACTTATAAATGTAGTTAGGTCATTCCAAAGGTTTTTTTCAAATTGGCTGCACAACCATTACAGCGATTTAGCTGGCGAGTTTTTTCCTAATAGGTGCCCAAAAACCGCCAAAAACGAAGTATTAGATTTTTCGATTTCAAACTTTCTGAGAATGTTTTTTTTGAAATTTGAGTTTTTTATGAATTTTGCGTTTCTTTTCAAACCTGCATTAAAAATTTAATTTATAACCGATTTTAATGTTTAATGGCTGAATTTATTCGTTTCAGAGAGTAGTTTTAGAAGAAATATTTCCAAAAATGCAAAGTAGAACCGTTTTCAAAATTGTCTATAAATTCAGTAAATTTCACAAAAATTCAAAGAGCTGCCAATTTCTAATTTTCAGGCTAAGCGATCTCGTTTTTTCATGAAATTATAAGGTACATTATACTTAATGAAAATTTCATGGAAATAATTCTAGTGAAGTAATTGGTTATCTCTGATATAAATATATATAAGGCTAAAAAAGTTATTTTTGATCAAATTTGCCATTTTCACATCGAATTAACAGCTATAGACCTAACTTTATAGCTCCTACATTTACATATGAATATTATATGTAAATTTATACATTCAACCTTGTACAAAAAAAAAAACCTCAGAGGCTTTTCTGTGCGTTTTAATTTCTGAGGTACAGTGAATTTTTGTAAAGACCTCTATTTTCGCGGTTTTTATGATTTATTTCAAAAAATATTTCTTTCTTTCTTTCTTTCAACATTTCTTTTACAGAAAAATATTTTACAGAGAAAATGTGTATTTTATGAAAATACAACTTTTTTGTAAACGACATTTTTTGGAAAAATAATTATTTTTCGATAAAATCAGCCATAAATGAAAATTACTCTGATTTTTCATAATTTCGGTCAAAAAACAATCTATGTCTTTTGAAAAGTATACATTTCAGAGAAAAATATTGCACACAAAAAATGTAGATTTCAATAAATTACCCATTTTTTCTGGAAAGCATTTTTTCACGTGGTCGATAGTTTTTCAGCAAAAAGAAATTTATTGAAAAGAATTGAAGAGAATTCCTTCTGAATCCCGTTATGCAGCAAACACGAATTGGTGCTTAACGCCAATTCTCCTCAATTCGTTAGAGCAGAATTAAAACTCTCAATCTCTATTCGTGAGAATTCGAAGCATGAGTCGAACTCGGTCAATTCTTTTGAATCCGTGAGCTCGAATTCGTCTGAATGACTGTTTATTTCACTTTAATTCTGCTTAACCAAGTACAATTTGAATTCTTTTTAATTCCAAAATAAGAAATGGATTAAATCTGAGCCTTTTACATACAATCCGAAGGAAGATTGAATTCTTTTGAAATCGGCTGAGCAAAATTAACAGAAAAATAATATTCTGAAGAGAAATTGTGTGATTTATAAAAATACCACTTTTTTGTAAACAACATTTTTTGGAGAAATCATTATTTAAGTCACCCTGATTTTCCATAATTTCGGTCAAAAACGTACTATGCCTTGACAAGTATACATTTCAGAGAAAAATATTGTACATAGAAAATGTAGATTTCAATGAATTACCCATTTTTTCTAGAAAGCATTTATTCGTGTGGTCAATAGTTTAAGAGTGACACTAATTTTTACGATGAAAAAAAAAGTTTCTTGCAGTTCCCCTCATTTATCGAGAAAGGTGTTTAGTCTTCATAATTCACTTTTATGAAAGGCTTAAAGACTTTGAAAAACCACAAATATTTTTGTGTAAAACATTTTTCTCCACAATCAATATGTAGTTTTCTAAAAAAATCAATTTTGATTTAAAAAAATTTTTGACTTTTGGCGTTTTTTAAAATTTTTTGTGAAGAAGGTTTAGAACAAAATTCCAGATAGTAGCAAATTATAATTTTTTATTTTATCTGAATCGATAGAATGCGTATGTGTTCATAAATATAATTTTGAAAGAATAAACGCAATTTACCCAACAGTTTTTTGGAAATAACACAAGCTTGTATGGGCTCGTAAGGGCTTTTGACATATTTTTCTCGAATTGAGAGTGGTTTCTTGTGTAATTTTATGCTCCGAATCCGAATCTGACCTCAGAATTAGCCCATCACTTCAGAATTCCGAGTTAAATAAAGTTAAAGTTGTCAAAAATGACTATTTTGTCCGTATTGGTAAAGTCATTTTACTAAGAGCGCAAGTTTTTGTACATCAAAGTCAACGTAAACATAAAGGACCATTCATTACCTTTAAAATGAATTTTTGTTTGCCGTGAAACGATTTTTTTCCGCAAAGATATTTAAGTTTAAAGTTATGAACTGTTGACAGAATTTTATACCTCAACTTCAACTCCTGGTCAGAGCTAAGAAAGTTAATTTAAAAATTTTGCATTTCTCAGCAAGAATTTATAAGATCTTAGTTTTCATTTAATCCATTGAACATTAAAAAATCATCTCGGATTCTCGAAATATTCATTCATTTGTGTAAGCATGTAGAATCCATCGCCGTGCCGATTGCATACTCAATTCAGATAAAATAAAAAATTATAATTTGCTACTATCTGGAATTTTGTTCTAAACCTTCTTAAAAAAAAATACAAAAAAAAACGCCGAAAGTCAAAAATTTTTTAAACTCAAAATTGATTTTTTAAGAAAACTATTGATTGTACAGAAAAATGTTTGACACAAAATATTTGTGGTTTTTCAAGGTCTTTAAGCCTGTCATAAAAGTGAATTATGAAGACTTAACACCTTTCTCGATAAATGAGAGAAACTGCAAGGAACTTTTTTTTTTCATCGTAAAAATTAGTGTCACTCTTTAACCCTAGTCACACTGGGTCAGTATGACCCTGAAATTATTTTTCTTCTGAAACTGTCTCATCCTACATTTCTAGCTAAGAGAATTAAAGAAATAATAATTTAAAATGGGTTTCGTGAAAAAAAATTTTTGAAAAATTTGACTTTTTCAAGAATTTTTTTTAAACATAATGCCACTTTAATTGTTATTTTATCTTAATGATAATACAGTCTACAATATTTAAACTTCATTCTAGGATTTTTTGAATTCAATAAAACTGTTTTAAAACAGTTTTAACGTTTTAAAGTTTTTAAAACTGTCTTAAAAACTAAAGTTTTTAAACTGCAGCTCATCAAAAATTGATTTAGGTCATAGTGACCCCAGGTGTCCCAGTTTGACGGTCTCGTTCGAAAAAAAGAGGTGTGACTGTCTAGGGTCTTGTCTACTATCAACCACATGAAAAAATGCTTTCCAGAAAAAATGGGTAATTTATTGAAATCTACATTTTCTATGTACAATATTTTTCTTTGAAATGTATACTTTTCAAGGCATAGTACGTTTTTTGACCGAAATTATGGAAAATCAGGGTGATTTCTATTTATGGCTGTTTTATCGAAAAATAATGATTTCTCCAAAAAATATTGTTTACAAAAAATTGGTATTTTTATAAGTTACACAATTTCTCTTCAGAATATTTTTCTGTAAAAGCAATATTTTTCTAAATAAATCATGTAAACCGCGAAAATAGAGGTCATTTTAAAAATTCACTGTATCTCAGAAATTAAAATTCACAGAAAAGCATCTGAGGCTATTTTTCTACAAGGTTGAATGTGTAAATTTACACAACATTTTTTTTTTTTATTAAAATAATCATATATAAAATTAGGGCTATAGCTGTTAAGTCGATATGAAAATGGTAACTTTAATCAAAATTTTTGTTTTTAGCCTTATAAAAATTTATATCAGAGATAACCAATGGCTTCACAAGAATTATTTCCATGAAATTTTCATTAAGTACAATGTACCTTATAATTTAATCCAAAAGCGAGATCGCTTAACTTGAAAATTAGAAATTGTCAGCTCTTTGAATTTTTGTGAAATTTAGTGAGTTTATAGACAATTTTGAAAACGGCCCTAGCTTGCATTTTTGGAAATGCGCGTAAGGTAAATATTTTTCCCAAACTCTCTGGAACGAATAAATTCAGCCATTAAACACTAAAATCGGTTATAAATTACATTTTTTATGAAGGTTTGAAAAGAAACGCAAAATTTACGAAAAACTCAAATTTTAAAAAAAAGTTTCTCAGAAAGTCGAAAAATCTAATACTTCGTTTTTGGCGGTTTTTGGTCACCTACTATTAGGAAAAAAATCGCCAGATAAATCGCTGTCATGGTCGCGTAGAATTATGGCTGAAATTTTGAAAAAACTTTGGAATGACCTAGTTATATAATGTGGTCATAACTTATAAATACAGTTATAACTTATAAAATTATTTTTTTTTAAGATTCTGCGACGAGCAAAACGGAAGCGATCCTTTTGGCAGAACTTCATCCTGCTCTTGAAAGGCATGTGGGAGAAGGACGAAGACGAAAAATTTTATGGCTTACCCAATGGCGTCATCGACGCGAGGTACGATTTGTTTTATCTTCTATATCTTATTTCAAATATCGACGCGAGGTACGATTTGTATTATCTTATATGGGGCATTATTTCTCAAGTGTACCCACTCTAAAAAATAAATTTCTCCGATCGGGCTCAAATTTACAAAAAGTTCAGTCCTATTAAATGGCACTTCAAAAAAGAAAGATTGATCAGTTTGGTTAAAAACTCGCCGAAGTTGAGGGGGTGAAATTTTTCTATTTCGGATATAAATATCTTTTTATGTATGGCATATAAAAAATTTTGCCCCGAACGTTTTCGATAGATTATTTCCCAATCTTTCGAATGAAATAAAAAAAAAATTGAAAAATTCAAAATTTAACCACCATTTTTAAGAATCAAAAATATTTTTGATTTTTTTTTAAGTTCGACCTTTTTTTTTCTTTTTTTTTAAACTAAAAATAAAGTTTGAGATGTTTACTTTCAGATCCTTGAATAGAAAAATGTCGTTTTTTGTTATTTTTGAAAAATTGAATTTTAAGTAACCTGGTGAATTCAAAAAAATTTTCCTATGCGCGAAAAAAATTCTGAAAATTTTGTGCATGTACAGTTTTTGGTAAGGAACAATATTCTAAAAACGGAAATTCAACAAAAAAGTTTTTGTTGATTTTAGAATTTTTTAATTTTGTTAATTGCGCATTTTAATGTGCAATTCAAATGTAATGTGCATAATAAAATAAGTATAAATGTTATTTGTACATGATAAATGCGCAAATAATAAAATTAAAATTATTTTATTTTTGAAAATTTTCAAAAAATTCTAAAATCAACAAAACATTTTTTTTGAATTTCTGTTTGTAGAATATTGTTTCTTATTAAAAACTGTACATGTAAAATATTTTCCGAATTTTTTTCGCGCATAGGAAAAATTTTTTTAATTTGCCAGGTTACTTAAAATTCAATTTTTCGAAAAAAACAAAAAACGACATCTTGCTATTTAAAGATCTGAAATTAAACATTTCAAGCTTTATTTTTAGTTTAAAAAAAAAAAAGAAAAAAAAGGGTCGAACTTTAAAAAATCAAAAATATTTGAAGACATGAGAATGTCAACTCGTTAAAGACCATTATTACTTGGCCCCCAAGTAAAAGTTAAAATAATCTAATTTAGGGGCCAACTTCAAATGGTAGCTAAATTTAGAATTTTTCAAAATTTTTTTTATTTCATTCAAAAGATTAGGAAAAAATCTATGCAAAACATTCAAGTCAAAATTTTTTATATGCCATATATAAAAAAATATTTATATCCGAAATAGAAGCTCTTTGCCCAAAGTACAAAAATTCCACCCCCTCTACCTCGGCGAGTTTTTGACTAAACTGATCAATCTTTTTTTTTTTTGAAGTGCCATCTAATAGGATCAATCTTTTATTAAATTTGAGCTCGATCGGAGAAATTCATTTTCTGAGATGGGTACACTTGAGAAATAATGCCCCATATATATTATTTCAAACATGCATAAAGTTGATTGATTTTAACAAGCGGTTTAATTTCAGGTTCAAGGTTCAACGGGGTAGCATGATGAGTAATAACAGTAAAAGTTCTGAAAATAATAATAATAAATTGAATCAAATAATTAATAGAGGTATCAACGGAACTACTTCGCTTAAGAATAGCATTCCTGCAAGGAACAAACCTTTGTATCATAATTGTTATCTCCAAGCTCCTGACGGAGACACTTTATGTACGTGTGATCGGAAAAAAGCTGAGTGGTATGTCTCGAAGGAGTTGGGACAAGTAGTGAACAATGATCCCTACACTGTGAGACTGAAATTCGAGCCATCCGGACGAGCTCTGGGCGAAGTTGGTCAGTACTACACCCAGGTGAAACTCAACCAATGCGTAGTCTGCGGATCCAGCGAAAAGTTCGTCAGGAAGAATGTCGTCCCAAGAGAATACCGCAAATATTTTCCACGTTAGTATTCCGGAATTTCCTTTTCTTCGGAAGATTCCAAAGTTTCTTATACCGAAAGTAATAACTTTGATGTTTCTTTTTTCAGTTGTAATGAAAGCGCACCAATCTCACGATGTCTTGTTGCTCTGTCCGCCTTGCCACGAAGTGAGCAACTATCATGATTTGGAGCTGAGAAGACGTTTGTCAAATATGTGCGACGCGCCTCTACCCGGGCCGTCGAATCACACGCGAAACGAGATTCCTCGTGGTCTGCGAAAATTGCAATCAGCGGTGAAAGCATTGAGAGGCAAAGCTGCGATTCCTGCTCAAAGACGCAAGGATCTCGAGTCTTTCATCCTTTCTTCCACCGGACAACGGGAATTCACGCCGTTGCTGTTGAACGTCCTTCACGAGCGACTAGAAAAAAGACCTGAGATCAAAGTTACTAACAAATGTGAACCTCATGGTCTTAAGGTACTAAATTCTAATATAGATTTCCAAAAGTTTAAGAAATTTAAGCCTTTTTAAATTGACCCTAATGAAAACTACCTGAACTAATAATTCTTTGGGAGAGTTTCTCTAATTTTAATGTCTGATAAAAGCTTTAATTCAGTTGTTTCAAGATATTGTTATGGTGATTGCAGGTGGTGCGTCACTTCGAAAGAATAGATGGCGGTCTTGTGGAACTCGAGAGGCTGTGGAGAGAACATTTTCTAACTGTAATGAAGCCTCGATTCCTTCCAAAATTGTGGTCTGTCTGCCACAATCAAGAACGACTGGCCATTCGTCAAACGCAAAATCGGATAGAGCCACAAGATGCCCGAGTGGCTGGATTAGCGCATTAATTTTTTCTAAAAGAATTTTAAAACGTACCTGAAAGGACTCGATTAAGAACGAGTACTTGTTTTATGAAGACTGCATAAATAATTTAAAAAATTACTGTAATTATTAACCAATATACTTCAGTCTTACTTATTTATTCGAAGTAGTCTTTTATATGTAATGTAATGTAAACTTTCGAAAAATGTGAAAAATAATTTACAAGGTGCTTTTTCACCTTGAAAAAAAAGCTTTTTGTCAAAGCACATATGTGTCATCAGTGAAACATTAAAGTAAAAAAGGAATGATTATTTTAGGCATTTTATTTTGGGAATAATAATTCCTTCTTTGTCCTTTTTATCATTTTATTGTTTTGCTTCGTCTTTTTGTGATTCATGTAAAGTTCGCATGTCTGAGTTTTGTTTTTATCGTCTGCCAATAAAGGTTTTGTCCTTAGTCAAAAGTTCTCCTTCGCACAGAAAGTTATATTAATGAGATTGAGAAAGCGGAGAATATATATTTCACAGGTGAAATTGCAATTTTATAAGAATGCAAAATTATCTCTGTAAAAGTATTGCTTATAAGTAAATATTTTTATGATGGATTTAGTAGTGAGTTAATTCGAAACCTTCATCCTAGGAAATACTCTTTTGAAAATTAGAATTTTCCTAAAAAGTGATTCCGCTGAGCAATTTGCTTACAGTTTTAGAGTTAAACAATAATTCTTAATAGAGAATATTTTCCTTTTTGAAATTCTATTAGTGAATTAGTTGATCAATTTGTGTTTGTGGAATGACTTCCCTAGCGAAAGCTTCGGATTGAAATTCATTCTGAACCAATCCGAAATTTGTATGCGAACCAAACAGTTTCATTCTGATTTAATCCGAAGGAAGTTTTCAATCTGAATTAATCCGAAGCCCATTCAAAATCAATCCGAAACTTTAATTAGAGTGAATCCGAACTTTTAATCGGAATAAATCCGGTCAATCCGAATTTTTCGGAATCATTCAGACTGATTTGGATAGACTGGATTAATTTGGATTGAAAGTTCTGATCGACCGGATTAATTCGGATTGACCGAAATCATTCGGATTGATTTTTAATGGGCCTCGGATTAATTCGGATTGAAAACTTCCTTGGGATTAGATCGGAATATAACTGTTTGGTTCGGATAAAAATTCTGGAATGATTCGGAAAATTTCGGATTGGTTCAGAATGAATTTCAATCCGAAGCTTTCGCTAAGGTTTACATTGTTAGAATTCTCATTTTGAAATTTTAGATAAAAACAAGAGTCACAATTAAATGAACTTAATGAATTGAAGACTGGAATATCGTCATGAGTTTAGATCTAAGCTAGACTTAGACTCTTTATTAACAATATTATGAATAATGATCACAAAGGTATGTACAGTTTGTCTATTAAATATTAACAATTCAAAAAGTATCATGTCGTTTTTCTTTTGTACTACTTTCTTTCTGTTTTTGTGAACTTACATGTTGGAGTTCCTCGTCAATTCTTTCTTTCGCTCTCACTACTTTGGATTGAAGATAAAAAGATCCTCCTTTCGACCTGTCGTTCACTTCCATGAGATATTTATAATGATTTTGTATTCGCTCAACTTCATCCGGTTTTTCTACGTTAAGAATTTTTAAAGCTTCTTCTAAAGTGATTCCAGTCCGAGCATTTGCAGCTGCTCTTTGAGCACCTTTCTGTCCACCTCCAGCTTTCCGAGCAGCTTCCTGACTGGCAGCAAGTTCCTGACGAAGAGCTCGTGCAAAGGCCTTTGCTACGACTTGCGTGCCGACGATGATAATTTGTGCCAGGTACTTTGCCATAATCCTGACAACTCACCCACTCGTCCGAAAATTCTCTACTCTTCTAACAAGGAAATTAACCTTAAAGATTGTTCCTGTAACAAAAAATATATATTTCTAAAAAGTTTTCAAGATTATAGTTATCCGAAGCAAAGTCCAAAGTGTTGGGGATGTGAAATTATATCTAGTTTGACGAGTCATCTCAATGACAAGATTATATACGATATATTATATGTACTTTTAAGTGATGCAACCAAACTAAGGTCCCTAACCAAACTATGTCGATCAGGATTATCAGGAAACACCGGGAAGAGACGTAATTGTTACAGATTTTTGAAATCGTTATGATTTATGTTAAACACAATTACCTAATTTTGTTGAAATTTAAACACCGGCACCGTATTACGTGCATTTTTATATTATTGCATGTATGCACGTGTAGGGTTGCCAGGAAAAATTATGGAAGTGTGTGAATACATTCGGATCTTTGCCATTTCAAGTTCTACCATTTCAAGTTCCCGTATGCAGTCTTGATCTTTTGGCCCATGGACCTATGAATCAAGGTGCCGTCACATGCGGGCAGAAAACGGCGGCGTAAAGCAGAAACTCATGAAAGTGAAAGAGATAGACAGATCTATTTGTCTCTTTCACTCTCATGATTTTCTGCTTTACGCTGACGTTTTCTGCCCACATGGGACGGCCTCTTGTACTGCTTGTACATGAAGTGAAAACACAGTCGGACCTGTACCATTTTCAGATTTCGGTTTGGAATCTTGAAATGGTACAGGTCGCTTGGAGGGGAACTATAAGTTGCGTAGTAGGCATTTGCGCATACACGTACATATGTATTCATGCGTGCGCGTCAACTATCTGCGCAAACGCCTTCTCGTGAGTAGGGGCAAACTATCAAGACTGGTTGCGGGGAACTTGAAATGGTACAGTTCCGACTGTACTGTCTTATTTTTCGTCTGCTGCTAGATTGTGTGTTGTATCTGTTATAATCAAATAAACAAATTCGGAATCATTTTGATAAAAGCAAATATTACGCCACGTTGGATTCTTGTCATTCTTGCCAATATGTAGAATCTTTGTCAGTGTCAACACATACTGATCAATTATTTAATTTTACTAGTTTTTATATTTTCAATTTCTTTCTGTTATATTTAGGTACAATTTCGGAACCGGTAATACGTTAAATGTAGTAACAATGGAATTAGTTCCATTCTGCAGTCAGCTGTCATTTGATTGTAAACAATAAATATAAATTATTAAAATTACTGCTCTTGTCGAGGTGGCAGAAAATTATTTCAGATTATTTCAATCCAAGGTGCTGGTAAGTTGATTTTAAGTAATGACACTATATTTTTCCAATCAGTTTGCAATTTTTTGTCTTTTACATAGGTTATTTATTTATATCTATAATACATCTCATGAAGAAGTTATATATCTCATATTCAACTCTATTATTCTAATTTCATTAATTAATAATATGAAAATACAGAAATTCTATTGCATTTCTTATAATAAAATGTAGCATTTCAATTTTATGTAACAAAATCATTTAATATTTTCCAATTTTAATGTTTTTGAATTCAAATTGAATTTCTAATTATTTTAACATTTTTGAAGTTTTTAACGTTCAAACGAACAAAATTTTTTTTCCCAACTTAAGTTTATCTTGAAATATTATTCCAATTACAAATAAAAAGACGATTATAAGCTTTTCTTATCACTAAATTAGTTTATTTGCTAATAAACAAATATTTTAAAATAAATTTGAGTTTAAAGTGAAATATGTATAAAAATTTCATTCATTTGAACGTTGAGAACTTCAAGCACCTAATATTTTCTATTTTCGTGTAAAAAAATTAAACAAGTATAAATAAGTTCTAATAGAATTGTATCTGCATTTCAGTAATCATGATGTATAAAAAAAATATATCATAATAATAATAATAATGACCAAGTCATTAAATATGGAAAATCCAACGCTAATTGCCAAATATTTTTATATTATCTTCGTCGTAGCTCTTTACTGGTAAGCCGAAATTATCTATTTACTATTTTAAAACACAATGTTTAAAAATTTAAAAATCTACGTAAAAATTTAAAAATCTGCGTAAAAATTTAAAAATCTACGTAAATAACAATTTATCCTTTCAGGTCAGTTTCTATTCTGACTGTTTTTGTCAATAAAGCCCTGCTTTCGAGTGATGCAGTAAATTTAAACGCTCCACTTTTTGTCACCTGGTTTCAATGCATCGTGAGTGTTCTCATATGTTTAATTCTCAAAAGTTGCGCCTCATTATGTCCGGGTTGCGTCTATTTTCCCGAAGGGCATCCTTTCAAAAGAGACATTGCAAAAAAGGTATTTGAAGTCAATTCATTAGTTTTGTTCTGAGTTCGAGTAAAAATAAGGATATAAATAATCCTTTTGAATTTTCAGGTGCTTCCCTTATCTGTTCTTTTTACTGGGATGATAGCTAGCAATAATTTATGTTTGAAGTATGTTGGAGTAGCATTTTATTACATAGGACGATCTCTAACGACAGTATTTAATGTTGTCTTCACTTACACTATTCTTGGTAAGAATCTTAAAATCCTTCATTTCTTATTTTAAAATGGTCTATGCTTAAAATTTTTTTCTTAAAATTTAAGTATTAATTATTCAAGTATTAATTAAAATTAAGTATTATTTTTTTCATAATTGAAATATTAAAATCGATAATTTAAAATACTTTTAAACTATGCTTTCAAATTTAAAGAATCTCTAATTACAGTGCATCTAATTCTGAACGCTTCAAAATTAAAATTACTATTCAAAATTAAAATATAAACAATCCACAGGTGAAAAAACATCCCTCGGAGCTGTCGCCTGTTGTTTATTAATCGTCTGTGGGTTTTGGCTCGGGGTTGATCAAGAGAACGTGGCAGGATCTTTTTCAGTGATTGGAACTTTATTCGGCGTTTTGGGATCCTTGACTCTCTCCCTTTACTCTATCCACACAAAGCAGATCCTACCAGCTGTAAAGCAGGAAATCTGGCTTCTCTCCTATTACAACAACGCCTACAGCATAATTGTTTTCATCCCCCTGATGCTGATCAACGGAGAATTCCAGGAGCTGATGAATTACGACAAATTACATGAGCCATTTTTCTGGGGTGCCCTAACAATGGGTGGAATCTGTGGATTTTCTATTGGGTATGTTACTATGCTTCAGATAAAAGTTACCTCACCCCTGACCCACAATATCAGCGGAACTGCAAAAGCCTGCGTGCAAACAGTGCTCGCAACTTATTGTTACAACGAAAGCAAACCAACACTTTGGTGGATAAGTAACTTTGTTGTGCTCGCTGGAAGTGCGGCTTACGCTCGAATCAAGCAACTTAACATGGAAAAAGAGCATAATAAATACAAGATAATCGATGATAAATAGAAAGTGTAGTGCATTTTAAGAAAAATTTCAAGACTGGACTTTGAGAATTAGTTGATTTTGTATTTTCTGCAAGTGATTTAAGTATCTAATAGTATCTAATTTAATATATTAGAAAAGTCTTTCTAGACATAAGACTTCATATCGATTAAATCTTAATTATAAACGACTATCGATTTTCATAATTAATTTTCATGTTTATTATAAAAATAAGTACAAACTTGACGAGTAATTTATAGCTAAGAATGCCTCCGTCTTTCTATAAATGTAAAGGTACAAAATAAGTCTTTAAAAATACTTATCTAAAATTATATTCGATCAGTCTGAAACGCTTCTCAGAGAAACATTATTTGATACTTATAAGTTGCATTTTTAATACAATCAATACTTTTTGTATTGATTCGCTTATTGAAGAAATTGACTTTCAATATCTGGAGGCCAAACCGCCTCCTCTGCTGTCTGAATGACTTGAGATAGCATTTCTTTTTTCGATAATCATATTTATGCTCTTCATTAGGGAATTCGCATCCACGTGAGATAGAGAAACTTTCAGTTGGCTCAATACTGTCGGATCAATTGAATAACTATTGGCACTTTCAATTGTAACTCCATCTGGCAGTAAATAATACCTGGAAAGATTGGATTTTTTAGTTCTGAATTCTAATTCTAAATATTTGAGTCTTGAATTAAATCATTTTTATGTTAAATTTAACCCACCTGGGATATTCTATTGTTGTCGAGAGATTGAATCCAAGTGCGAGGTAATTGTAAAGTATTTGCCCAGTAACGACAGGATCGTCGGAATTGAAAGAACCGCTTAGTCCACAATTAAAGATATTATCGTGGAAAAGTATTGGATTTAAAGTTATCAAGTCATCTTGTTCGTCAATAGTGTCGAGGAAAAAACCAGCTTCGGTTTTCAGAGACACGTTCATAGGTTTGTTTAAGCCTCTGTCGAATTTAAAAGGAAAGTTGAAATTACACTGAAATCGTTGTTGAAGGCCGCTCCGGATAGGCCTTCCAGGAATTAGTTTATAGGCGAGTGTGTGTTAGTTTGTGGGCGAGGGGTCCAAGAGGACGAGCAAAACTAAGCGTTAAATTAAACTTATATTTAAAAAATATTTTTTACTCGTTACAAAAATCAAACAGAAATAGTTCATACCGCCCTGACTTATTTACGTTTAGAGACCGCTCAATTTAGGCCAAGGCCATTGAGGCAACCCCCGAAACCAACCTTAAATCGAGCTTTCAGTGTAATTTAGAATTAAAAGCTTGGTAAGAGGTAAGGATGGTAAGAGTTTCTATTGTTGTTTTGTTTTCTACAAGAGAAAATATACTTACGTTACAATTGAAACATAAGTCCCTTGCCAATCTATTGCAACCACCCCAGTATATTTATTCTGTGTGTCTGTTAAAAAATAAGACATTTAATAAAATTTTCAACATTACATATCTAAAGAATTGAATAAAAAATACTGCAAAGCAAAACAAAATCTCAAATGTATAAAAATTAAAATGCTTATGATAATTTAAATTGGTGATTTACTGATGAAAGTTTGCTATTTTTTAAAATAAATAATAACTAATTACTGCGATCTTGACTGATGCGATTAGCAGATAAAAGGGTTTCAGCGACCAGAATTTGTGTCTCGATTGTGGATGCATTTTCCTTTCGAATGTGCAGTTTATCGAGTTCTTGTAAAGAGAATTCTAGGAGATTAGCGTGAGATGGATAAAATACTCTATGTTCAAAAAGTGATATTTCTTTTGCTGCGCAAACTCGAGGTTCGTATTTCGCCAAATCACGCAAAAGCTTCTCGTCTGCGCCAATTTTACTAACAATTTCGCTGGACAGGGATCCATTGTAGAGGGCTGAAGATGCAAAAGCAAACACATAAGCGATAAATACAGTAAAAAATAAGCAAAGCAAAGCTGTAATTAAAATAAAGCCATAAACACACGTGAGATAAAAAATTAAAAATTGCTGGAGAAATAAAAATATTTAAATAACAGATAACTTCAACTTAAAAATTGTGAAAAATTTGGATTTGAAGCCTTATGTTACGAACCATCAGCACCATGTTGAGCAATCAATTCCAAAGTATTAGCGAGGATTGGTCGTTGAATTATTTCTCCCCCGTTAACAGAACCAAAAAATTGTATGTAATCGCTATGTTTTGATACTTCGTGAGCGAATTCTCTTGAGGCTATAAAACCATTTCGAGCTAGCAAAACTGAGGGTTCGATTACCTCACGCCAAGCTAATTTACCTCGGAGAGATTGCACTAATTCTAAAGCTTTTAATACGGCTGGTATTCTCGTATTAGCTTTTCCAAATTGCCCTGAAAATGTATTTTTTTCTTAGAGATCGGTTTCTGGATTATTGTTTTTGAGAGTGGAAAAATGTATTGTTAATTAATATCAAACCATCAACTGTGTTGTTTACAAAATCGACAACCAATGGAATTTTTCCCCCTCTTTGGGTGTAAATCATAATATATCCTCCTCTGAAACGAATTATTAGGTAAATTGAAACTGATTAGGTTTTTTTTCATTTCATATTTGGAAACTAAAATCATCTTTTTTACCCGCCAAGACCTGTTTTATGTGGAGCGACGACAGTCATGCAAATAGTGGCAGCTACTGCAGCATCAATAGAATTTCCCCCTTTTCTGAGTATTTTGGTCCCAATTTGGGAACAATTTGTGTAATCTGAAGCAACAGCTCCGTGAGCTGTCTTTCCCTAAAAAGTATTCAAAGTGAACACTTTTATTTTAAACTTTAATCTATTTTAATTTAACTGTTCACGTTACATTTACTTTTGATTTATTTACACTCATCGCTTGAAATAAGGCCGGACTCGGGGGTAGATGGCCTTAAAGTCGATGCTATTAAAATCCAGTTTGAACCGGATTTAAAGCGACGAGCGAGCACTCTCAACACTCAGGGCCGCGTTTATAGTCTCTGAACGTACAAAAGTAAATGCGCAATGAGTCGCGATGAAAACAACTTTTGGCGACCCTGACTGCCCGAGCGATGGCACCATCGCGGGTCACTCAGGAGGGAAGCAGAATCAGTGAAGCATGAAAAACCATGAAGCCAGCCTTATTTACAGCGGCCCCATTTCCAGCGATGAGTGTACTTACAAATGATGTTTTCTCTTAAAACATGTTCAAGTTAATATTCGTGAATTAAATTTCAGGGCAATGAAAATTTATTTTAACCTACTGGAGGCACATTGTCGTCGTAGGTCAATTGTAGAATTAAAGCTGCAGTAACAGCAACGGCTAAAATAAAGAAACAGCAGCAGATTATTCCAAATCCGCTGGTGCATCTACAATCAGAGCATCTATGGCTTCTTTCTTTGGTCAAAGGGCATTCTTCAGTAGGTGGCTCTTAAAAATTAAAGAAGTATAATTGATTTACATAAAAGATTAAATAGATGATGCATGATCTATGATGTCCAATTAATTTTAAGATTGAATTGCAATTTGGAGGGATTCTCATTTACGTTAAGAACAATTTACAGAAAAGAATAAAACCTGAGAAAAATTTATAACATTTGTAAACATAAATTGACGTATTCCACATTAAATGAATTTAATTTAATTCAATTTAAGTTCATAATGGTAAATTCCATTTTCTTAACACTAGATAGAACTTTAATTTTTATTAAATTAATATATATATTTTTGTAATTGAGAAAAATAATCTTTCTAAATAGTTCTTAAATAATAAAATGAAAATGGAAATGATGTAACATTAGTTTCTATAGCTTGAAACACATAGAGAAATATTTATATGCATTTGTTAAACTGTAAATAACCTCGACTGGAAACTGCATATGGTTTTTTATTATAAATATCATCACTTGACTGACACTCATAGCAAATGTCTGGATATTGTTGTTCTAGTTTTTGATAAGAAGGAGTGTACAGCATTATTTTACGATACGAAAAATTATAAATAGTAAACTCTTAGCAAATAATAAGGCAAATACATAATCAAATATCAGCATATATATAACCTATATTTTGTCAAATACTTAGAAATAATAATTTAAATAATCCATGTGTCAAAATAAAACAAATGAAGTGAATTTTTAAATTTTAGTTTATGTTATGTTGCATAAACGATTTTTAAAAATCCTTTTGGATCATGAATATATAGTTTTGTTTACTTTTATACATACGTCTGATGATAAAATGCATCACAAATATTATTGTTTTATCCCTTGTACGATATGACCGATATGACAATCGTTTTTTATAAAAAACACATATGTAAATAAAACGGAGCAACAGGTGATTGTAATGTTGACACGCTGTCAATGACAGAATCTTCTTTGTGGAATTTTGCTTTGCAAATATCCAGCTTACCACCCGACGTTAAGGTCGGGTCTTCATATATTACCCCTTGAGCCAAGAGATCCGTCTTACCAGCTTGAACAATAACAGTCGGACTTCTACCATGTTATATTGCACTATATTTCGAATTCCCCGTATCTTTGGCGGAGTGTTCAGAAGATGCGCGATGTTAATTGCAATCCACTGACGTAGAATATAAGCTGTATGTTTGGGGTCGTTATCCTGTTGAAAATAAAACTTATATCCCAGCCCTAACTTTTCGGTACTTTGTTTAAGGTTTTCTTTCAAAATATTCAAATAATACAGTTTATCCATGATCCCTTCAATAAATACTAATGATC
>JBAGKK010052225.1:0-10003 GCA_037177015.1 Euceroptres primus
TTATAATTATTTCTTTAGGTTATGTGCCAATTGCACGATTACTGGGACCGGTACGATTACTGGGACATTTACCTTATTGCACATTTACAAAAAGTCGAGTTTTCCCATGTTAATTGAATGGGGAACTTCAGGCGATAAAGTTTAGGAAGAACTTTTTTTCCAGCTATATCCAGTTGTAAGTTATTATTCAACAGTTAAAAATTGATCAAACAATTTCTAAACCACTTGAACAAATAAGTTGGAAAAACATGTCAGAAGAAACTTTTAACAAGCGAAAATCAATATTTTCTGAAATCATAAAATTCGCCCCAACTTCGTGCAGTCATAGTTTAGAAGATACGTAGCCGAAAAAAAAGTGTATGGCATCTTTTACAAAGATAATTTTATCGGCTTTATTTTTATATTGAACTATTTTTGCCCTAGGATTGAAGGAAAGGTAGTTATTCTTGAAAAACTGACTTTTTGTATCTTTACGGCATCATTTGGTTGTGTTGCGAGGGTCGGCGGATGGGGAATACTGAGATTCTACTTATTTATAGCTAAATGAAGGACTTCAAACAATAACAGTTTTTCCAACATTTGTTTTCCACTCCAAAGTACCCACCGCCTAGCCTATATACCTTTTCACGTTTTAAAACGAATTTTCAAAACCTTCATTTTTAAAATTTAAGAAATTTAAATTAGACCGAAATCAAATTCAAAATCCTATTTAACGTCCAATAATCAAGTTAATATGTAAACTCTTGAAAAGAACCTAAATTTCTTTTTGGGAACCTCACAAATCTCGATGGTAGCGCGACAAAAACTTCGCAATTTTTATTTTTTTTGAAGCACCCTAGTGTGCATCACGGGCGAAAGGCGATTTTGACTCTCTCGTAAAAATCGCCTTCTTTCCGCCCTTGATACGCAATGTACTATTTCAGCTAAAATTTAAAACAAATTCTGAATTTGTTTTCTAAAATTTTTATACAAATTCTAAGCTGATTAGATTGGAAAATAAAGCACGGTTTAAATTTCAGGGTAACGAACTGAGATCCCCGACTTCGAGAATTTTAAAGGAACGAAACACTGTTGATAGGCGAACTAGCGCAACTCCACGGCGACTGAAGGATTTTTTTAGTAATTCGAGGCAACAAGATGAGGTCAGTAAAAAGTTCAAAGTAAAAAATATATGTCTCTATTGTAAGAGGGTTGCCATTTTTTTTAAGGTACACGCACGAAATTTTATGACTCAGGTTTTTTCAGGGTGCAAATTTTAATTAGCTTTTTCAGTTTAATAGATAAGAAATTAATATATATTTTCTGTGTGCTTTGTCGAATTATTCCCAGCAATTCATTGAATGGCAATGTGTATGTTCTAAATTTGACGATCTAATCGTTTTGGTCCATTTTAGCAGAATTAAAGAAAAATTCATTTTTCAATGAGGTTTTAAATTTAAAAATTTGATGACTTCTAGATTTTTACGTGGAGTGGCAACCCAGTAAAAAATATCTATCTATGTGAAATAATTTTTGATTTTCGAAAATTTTTCAGAACGCCTCAGGGACGCCCAGAAGATTCAGTAACATTTTCCGTAAAAAGCGATTGCCAACGGAGCGAAAATGATGTGCAAATCTATTTTTTTAAATATTTAAAGTATTCAGATTTACACTTACAGGATTTGTAAAAACTTGGTGTGCGAAATGGTATATTTTAACCTCAGAGTTAACCGTATATTTTATTACATATATTAGGTGCTTTTTTAGTTTTATAACTTTAATAACTTTTATTAAATAATATAACTAAGACTATCTTTTAAAATCCTTTTAACTAAGGAATCTAATACGAATAAACTATTTATGAAAATGAAACTTTCTTCCTTTTGAGTTTTACTTTATAACGATAATTCCAGCCTCTTGGGACTTGAGGCCGGAAGTATCGTATAACTGTGTCTCAAAACATGTATGGAAAACAAAGTAGCTATAACATTGATAACAATGTCAGGCGATAGAAACCCGCAGAATAGGGTGTCGCTCAACAAAACCTAAACTTACCAACTTAAGCTCGAAATTACTTAAATTACTTAGTTATGTATCCCAGCTCAGACAGAAAGGGGAAGGCGTACTACGTTAAGGAAAGATCCAACGTGAGTCCTGTCGCACTGAGAGCATCCTGATCCTCCCGACAAACTCATGCTGCGTAATAAATTCGAAAACCGGAAACTACTGACGCGTTTGGCGGTCCCGGGGATTGGGAATTCGAAATCTTCGATCTTCGAAATCTTATCAATTGCGGATTGATTAGATCTTGGCGAATCTCGATCCAGGGAATTTAACATGTGCGTACTATCCGCCTGTGTTTGCATTTCGCGTGGAAATCTGTCAAATTTCAAAAGTCGGATAATACCTTCGCTGATTCGCCATTTGCAAATAAAGAACTATTCTTTCGTCAGTAAATAGCATATTTTATTTTTATTTTTGACTGTTCGCTTCAATATTTCAGTGCAATTAGTCTCTGCTCATTCTTGTATTCGAGGTTATGTACACCCGCGTATCAATAGTTATAATCTGTATTCACTCTGTATTCAGAACAGTATGACACCTAGAAGCGTTCACACAGATGCATTCATATCATGAAACACTGCTCATGCACGCGTCGAACTTTGGTAAAATATTAAGACTTTTCATGGTTATATTTAAGAAACGAAAAGGTCAATAATTCTGGTTATTTTTTTATCAAATCTAATCAATAACCCTCTGTTGTCTGCTAGTTTTGTATAAAAATCTGCCAAACCGTTTAGTCGTGAAAATTAAAAGAATAGTACGAACACGAGTCTTGCATAGGTTATACGTACAAAACTTGCCAACTTTGATGCTTATTATCTTTCGTTGGAAACGATCTATCTTTTTCAAATTTCAGGAACAGATAGATATCACTATTCACAGTTCACAGTTCACAGTCTCCATGTAGATTCAGCTTAATGTAACGAGGATCTGACGATAAATTACATGCTGTATGCGCTCTAAGTAAGAGCTGTGGTCACTTAATGCATTGAAAATGAAGAAGAAAAGGCGCCATCTAGTCTACACTTAGAAAAAAAAGAAATATTTGTTGGGACAAACGAATGAATCTAGTGAATACGTCCTAATAAATATTTCCTTGCTACAAGTAAATGGCGTAATCGTTTCAAAGATAAAAAAAAATTGAATAAAAAAAATATTTATTTCGATCTGTGAAATATTAATTGATCAGAAAAATGCTGTTATCAATTCAAGGAAAGTAGTGATTTTTTCAACAAATTAGGCCATTGAAATGAACAAAAGTGATTTCAAATGGAGAAAATATTTACTTGCTACGAGTAAATGTGCATCGACTGAAGTAAATATTTTTTAAAGTAACACGCGTGTTTCTTTGCTTGGTCACTACTGAAAACCTAAAAACTCGATTCGATTCTGCAAAGACTACCGGGCACACAAAAATACCATTCTCTCACAAAAATACCTCTCTCTCTCTCTCTCTCTCTCTCTCTCAAAAGTACCCTCTCCGGAATCGACTCTGAATTCGAAGAAGTATTCGTCATCTCTACAGCATGAAATTTTCCCGGAAAAAAAGATCGCGAAAAAAGACCCCAAAACGTGCGAGGTAAGGGGACTCGCCAAAAAGCACCTCGAAATGTAACAGGCGAGTAGAATCATCAATCACAATCGTTTATTATTTTATTAGTAACTATCGTTTTCCTACCATGAAACCGTTTTGAAAATTTCATTTAGAAGATATCTAAATTGATCTCCAAGTATCAAAAAGTGAGAATAAAATAAAATGTTCGTTACAGATAATCAGAAAAATCATTTTTATCAAGTATTAGTACCACTGAGATACTACAGTACACCTGATAGCGCTGCATCTAGTTGGCGCGGGGCACCCACGCTCTTATGACCTTCTACAACTCAACCAATAGTTTCCATCGCATTTTCGTTTTGGGATGTTTTTCAAGAGGAAAATTCAAGCTTTTTTTCTAGCTTACTTAAAAAAAGTCAAAAATGCCGCATTTTGAGAACAATTCAAGAATGTTTTTTAAAATGAAAAATCAAGGTGAAATAATTTTTTATTGTAAAATGATTATTTTTATTGTAAGCCTCGTTAGAAGACCTTTCCAGAACCCCCATAAAAAGTAAAATTGGATAACTGTATGAGAAGTTATGTACAATTGAAAGTTAACGGTCGGGGTGAATCGTCAAAAATTCGGGCCCCTGTATCTTGACAACCCGTTATACTAGGTGCACTCCCGTTACAGAATTTAAAGAGGTCCACTAGCACTACAATCTGGTAGAGTTTCGATAAGATAAGTGACAACAAAATTTTAAGCGGGGAAACTTGGCAAATTTTATTCCAAAAAGATATTTATTCTGGTAATAGAAATATTTGTTTGCAGCAGTCTCGTTTCATCCATCGCATCAAAGTAATAAACATGAAACTTTGGTAATACTTTTTGGAATAAAATAATAAAATTGCTTTTTTTATTGCAAACTGAAGTGTGTTGTGAGCAAGGTGAAAGAATTCGGAAAATGTTTACACAAAAATTAATAGTTTATTGCAAATTTATAAAAGCTTGGAAGTGCGGGGGTGTGTCACGGTTGACTGACCAGCGTGGACTCAGTGATAGAAGAATGACCTTCAGAAAGGGCCTAATGCCCCTAGATTGCAGGGTTGCAGGCAACCAAAATGCATAGTAGCCTAAACTAACCGGACTTGATTTTAGAATTTTAGATTGAGATTTATGTCGTAGATACATCGAGAAATTATAGAAATTTTAAGAAATCATATTTGGAAAGATCTATACAAGTTTATGAATTATTTAAGAATTAGAAAATTACTTAGGTTAACAATTATTATCTGTTCCCTACATACACCCCCCCCCCCGCCAGTGATTGAAGTAAGATAAAAAATCACGATAAAGAAAAATAAATATAAAATTGAACATATATTTGTAGAAGTATTGCCACATGGATTCCTCATATTTCCCGATACATTTGGAATGAGTCTTTGGTACTTCTGAAATAAAGAAACAAGATTATTTGGCTCATGAAAGTCCTCCTTGGAGGCGATCGGGGAATCGAACCCGACGTCCTGATCGAGTGATCGATCTCTTTGTTGCTGAAAGCTTTGGAAATTCCGCTGATTGTTCTTTAGAGGTAACAGAATTATTTTTCTGCTGCTGAACCCTCGCAGATTGATGAGATTTTTGCGTATGTGACTTATCCTCGTCTGCTAAGGTGTAAGATCGAATGTCTCGTCTCCTCTGTTGATGACCTGGCAAGGTCCTTGATAGGGTTGCTGGAAGGTTCTTCTGGTCGTGTCAAGTCTAATCCAGGCGGATTTACTTGTGGCTAGATCCTTGAAAACGAAAGGTGTTTTTTTCCCATCACGTGTTCCACTTACAGGACGTAATTGCTGGAAATGTTCTCGAAGCTCTTTGGTGAAATCTGATGATGGTTCTCTGTTCTCGGTTGATTTACAGGAAACGAGAAATTTTCTAGGAAATCGCAAGGCTTGTCCAAACACTAGGTCTGCAGGTGTGGCTTCCAGGTTCTTTCGCCAAGCTGATCGAATTCCCAGCATGACTAGAGGCAAAACTTCGGTCCTGGTGTGACAACGAATGGCTGTTTTTATTTGCTTGTGAAGTCTTTCCACGAGTCCGTTTGCTTGAGGATGGTGGTCCTGAAGTGTTTGCTTCCAAACCCAGAAAATAAAAAAAGTTCTGGCGACTGTCGTTGCTTCGATATTTTCAATTGGGAATGCTTCCGGTCAACGAGAAAAGCGATCCACGCAGGTGAGGCAGTAAGTGAATCCTTGAGAACTTAGTGAGGACCCACGATGTCGATGTGGACATGCTCGAATCTGAAAGATTGAATGAATGAATGACCAAATTGGTGACGAAACATGGCATGAAATCTCCATACAAGCACGTGCCCATTTCCTACAATCCGCTTTAATAGACGGCCACACGTAACGTTGAGTTACGTGTTTGACCGTTGCGTTGATCCCAGGATGTGAGAGTTGGTGGAGTGAATTGAAAGCTGCTCTGCGAAACGGCTTTGTGACGAAAGGACGTGCTACATTTGAAGAAACTTCACAGAAAATACTTACAACTGTGCCAGGCATAGGCACCTGCTTCACCTACAAGGATAATTCGGGCTCGAGGTAGGTCTGTATTTCCTTGTCTTGAGCCTGTGATTGGGCGAGAGCTTGAAAATGGATGCCTTCCGCTACTTCCTCGATTCGCGAAAGCGCGTTGGCGATGACATTGTCCTTTCCGGAGATGTGCTGAATGTCTGTGGTGAACTGGCCGATGAAATCCAGATGCCTGAATTGACGTGGAGAACATTTATCGGCTTTCTGACGAAAAGCGAAGATGAGAGGCTTGTGGTCGGTAAAAACTGTGAAAGTTCTACCTACAATCATGTGCCTGAAATATTTTATGGCTTTGTATATCGCTAGAAATTTTCGGTCATAAGCACCGTACTTCATCTCAGCTGAACTCAGCTTCTTGGAGAAGAAACCCAAGGGCTGCCATTCGTTTTCGAGTCGCTGTTGAAGGGCCACACCCACTGCGAAGTCCGATGCGTCTATGAAAATGGCGAGTGGCGCCTCTGGGTCCGGATAGGCCGAGAGAACTGCTGAGGCCATATCCTCTTTGCATTTTTCAAAGGCTTCGACTACTGAATCTATCCAATTCAAAAGAGTCTTCCCTTTAACGTTTCTCCGTAGAAGGTTGTTCAGGGGAGCTTGCAGGGCCGCCGCGTTAGGCCTGTAACGACGATTGAAGTTCATTGTACCTAGGAAACGACGGAGGATGCCTTTTGCTGAAACAAGGGAACCTAGGAAATGTACCTCGCTTTCTCCAAAACGGCATTTCGCTGAGTTGATAACTACTCCGTAGACCTTGAGACGTTCAAAAAGTTGCTTTATATAATCCAAGTGTTCCTCTTCGTTTTCGGAAGCCCCGAGGATGTCGTCGATGTAGCAGTAGACGAAATTCAAACTCTGAAGTACCTCGTCCATGAAGCGTTGTCTCGTTTGAGCTGCATTTCGAAGGCCGATGGACATCAACGGGAATTCGAACAGGCCAAAAGGTGTTATGATGGCTGTCTTCGAAATATCCTCTTCTGCGACGGGTATCTGATTAAATGCGCGCACCAGGTCCACCTTAGAGAACATTTTTTTTTTCTTTTACCTTTTACTTTAATATTTAACCCTCATATATTGGGATCAAAGTTTTGAATTTTGACCAATAACCTATTTGACTTCATTTCCTGTAGGCCAAAAATTATGGCGAATTTTTTGCAGTTGCAGTTTTTTTTAGTGAACAATAATATTAAATTACAAATTTACAAAACTAATAATTGTTCAAGTTAGAATTGTTTGAATATGTGTGAAAAATTCGTTTTTTGAATTTTTTTATTTTCACATTTTTTGGAAAAAAATTGAACATGTGATTGAAATTTCTTCAGCTTAAATAAAAAATAAATGTCATCATTTTGTTATCATAATAAAACAATTATTTTTTTTTAATTTGTAATTTCACATTATTGTTCACTACTAAAAACTGCATCTACAAAAAATTCGCCATAATTTTTGGCCCATAGTAAATGAAGTGGAAAAATTGTTCAAAGTTCGAAACTTTGACCTCGATGCGCGAGGTTTTTCGAAAATTCTTTTTGGCCTCGATTTGTCTTCCCCAAAGGCAACTTTTCTGCACTTAGTCCAGGCATCACGTTGGAAAAAAGGGTGTTTCACCGACTTAACTCGTCAGTGCAGTTTTTGTCTTCAGAAAACGCTTCTTCGGGGGCTCCGTATTCATGCCTTAAAAAAAGTCTACAACAGATCAGTTGTCAAAGCCGGTTTTTTTTTTTTTTGAAAAAGGTGTAAAAAGTCACGTTTGCGTGGATTGTTTCTTTTCAGTGCATCTGAATCCCTTTGACCAGGCCACAATTTATTTTATAGCAGTGTTGAAGCAGGTTATAGGACCCAAACGTGGACCGTTCTTAAAATCGGCAAGAAAATAGTGGCCAGGTAAAATTCATAAATATTTTTGCAATTTTGAAATGAGCAAATTGATAAAAACAAATTCAGAATCTACGCACTTTTAGATTGCAAATATATCAAAATTTTCCTTAAAATTTAAATATTAGAATAAGATAGTAAATTAAAAAGATTATCCAAATAATGACAATATTATTAATAATGGCTATTTTTGAATATTACTTTCTTATATATTATAAACAAGATTGCCAAAAAAGCTTTAAAATAATTTTTTCAATTATCTCGAACATCGTAAGAGATAGACACACACGGATTAGTAAACATATAAGTCTCAACAGAGCAATGCAGAAATATAAATAAGTGAATAATATATAAATAAAATTAAAGGATTAAATATTATAAATAATTTGTGAATTGTTAAAGCGGATTAGTCAGGGACCCTCATAAAATTCATAATCTCTTCAGACGATTTCTAAACGTTCCTGACGAATACTGAATTTTCCTGACTATATTCGTCCATAATCCTAACAAATAGGGATAGAAATCGTCAGAAACTCTGATTGCTTTTCTGACGATTCCTGAATTTTTTTTAGTGGACCTTACTTTTTTTCGCCCAACTCGCACGTCCACACGAAATGAGCTATCAAGTTGAAACTTTGGAAGCTTAAATAAGAAACACTAAGAAACGTTTTCATATTCCTAAATGTTTATAATTACAAAAAAGAATTCGAAACTCGAAACGGCCCAGTTAGTCCAAGCATCTGGTACTTTTTCACCGACTTAACTCGTCCGTGCTGTTTTTTTTTTCAGAAAACGTTTCGGGGGCTCCGTATTCATGCCTTAAAAAGTCTATAACAGATCAGTTGCCAAACCCGGTTTCTTTTTAAAAAGGTGCAAAAAATCACGTTTGCGTGGATTGTTGCTTTCCAGTGCATCTGGCGGTAAACATGTTCTTACAAAAAATAAAGTAGATAAAATTCTGCGTGAGACTAAAAAAAAGAGTGCCAAAAACCACTACTTTTCAAAAATGACTCCGTACCGTAAAATCTATCAATTTTATGGAAAATTGTTCTACACAGATGAAAGAAAGTAGACTCAATTTGCCTTAATTTCAAAAAATGCAATGTCCTAGCTCTAGTAGTTCGTAACATATGACCCCTCAAAGTTGACCATTTTCGGCCTATTTTTAGGTGCAACCGACGTGAGATCAGTTTTTTCAAAACTAGTCGTTCCAGGATGAATCTAAGTTGAGAACGCCAGAGGATAATATAAAGTATATGAAATTCTGCGTAAGTATAACAAAAGAGAATCTTCTAGTCTGAGTAATTTCGGATTTATGATGTTTCAAAAATCCAATTTTTTTGGCATTTTTTACGAAAAACTGAAAAGTCATGTTTTTTGTAAATAACTCGTTTTGTATAAGTCCCATAATGAAATCTCAACAAAATAAGCTAAAGTAGATTAATGTATGCGTCATATAGAAAAAGAAATTGCTCTAGCTTTACTGGGCGGTGCCCTTAGTAGGCCTAATCCACTATCTTTTTTTAGTACTATTTTTTGTTATTTTTTTTCCTTTTTGCGTCCTCTCCTTCTTGTGTTCTATCTTCTTGTTGTGTCCAATTTACTTACCTTATTTCAATCTATACCAAATTGTACGAATACTCGACCTCTTGGGTGGTGTGGAAATGAGTATTTATTTACAAAAAATTTGAAGAAGTTTAAAAGTTAGTAATAAAATTAATAATTACTTGCATTAGTACATGTATTTTCGGCATAAGGTAAGAACTATTTTTAAATGCTGCAATTCAATTATTGTGATTATTATTATTATTCATAATAATCGGTGGGGAGATTGTATTGACCTCAATAATAAATTTCGTAGAAAATGTTGATGTATGCAAATTTTTAGGGTCAGGTGAATTGAAACCAATTAAATTGCTTCAAACGTTTCGGCACACAATGGTGGCCCTCATCAGTGAA
>JBAGKK010052256.1:0-10001 GCA_037177015.1 Euceroptres primus
GTCTCAAAGATGACCATTCTCAAAAGACCCTGAAATTTGGGTACTTTTTCACCTTTCTCTGATCATAAAAAACTTTCTAATTGACTGAAAATTTTATCAAACATTCACAGTACAGAGGACATCTTGCTCTTTTGAATGTTTCTTGTCTCATATTTTTCACATTCTTTTCGGATGAGATATTATGCAAAAGATTTAGGGCTCTATATTTTAAGGACGGATAGTACTGACTGAACCAGTACCGCGACTTTTCGTCCAACGAAATCATAGTTCAAATTAATATTTTTGGTAGGATTTACTATCTGAGCTAGTGGAAAAAACAATTTAAAACTGTAAAATTCCATATTACAATTTGAAATTGTTTTTTCTACTATAGCTCAAATCGCAGGTGCGAAATAGTAAATCCTACTATAAATAGTATGTAATTTGAACTATTTCGTTGTACGAAAAGCATCAGTACTGTGTACCCAGTAAACGTTACTGGTTTAGTCAGTAATTTGGGGAATCTGGAGAATAATAGGAAGAAAAAAGGGGAAAAGGGGGATTCTACAGAAATATATGTTAAAATCTCCAATCATCTGTAAGTTTAAAAAAAGTTTCTGTTAAAAAAATCTACTGTTCCGCTTTTAACAGATGATTCTGTTAATTTTTTACAGATTTTTATCACTGGCAAACCAATGGAAACAAATTCCCAAAAAAAAGTATCTCAAACTTTCAAAAATTGCTTAAACTCTGCATTTGTTTATATTATTTGTTTCTAACCATGAGAAATATACTTGGATTTATTTTTATAATGCTTGTACATGACTTCAAATTGAAATACAGATAAAAGTCACTTTATAAATATTCAAAATCATTACAAAATCTCAGACTGCTGTTTATAACAATACAATTATTAATTTATTATAAACTTTTAATTAGTATTTTGTGAATCTGCATTTATCGATTACACATTAATGTCACTCAAACTGGACAATTTATGCATTATTAATGCATCAGAAACTTAAAAATTTTAATTTTTGCGAAGTTTATACATACTTAAATAAAAAAAATGTATCAACTTTTTTTTAAAATCAGCTCTCACAGATATCTTAAGAATTTATTTAGCTTCCCTTTAAAAAAAATTACTTTAAAAATCGGTTGAGAATATAAGCCGGAATATTGTTTTGAACATTTTTTCATCCAATGTCCACACTGTGCACTGACCAGCGCAGACCAGCGCGCTACACACCGCACGAGAGACGGGCTCAAGATTTTAGGCTCATTTTTTAAAACTACGTACCCCTCCGATCGTTTTGAAACTCGGACATGTTATTCTAGAGTATACAGAAATCGTTTAGAGAGAAAATGGTGATAGTGCCTCGAGTGCATCCCATAAAAAAATTCAAAAATATTTTGAAAATTTTTTTAGCCGTATTTTTTTTTAAATTCCGTAATTTTTTTATAACATCGTTGCATTGAAACCCATAACATATATTTTTTTCATCAAAATTGGTTCAGCCGTTCTTGAGAAGAAAATTATTTTCGATTTTTCTTCTTACCTCCATAACTCCCATAAAAAATTTCATTTAGGTATAATCTTTTGGGAAATTTAATCTTCCATCAATGGCAACTTGCTGGAAAAATCTCAACCAGTTCCAGGCGGGGGCAGTTTATCCATGCTTATCCTGCTTTGCCCTTTGAAGGCCCTTGAAGCTTTAAAATGAAGCTTGAATGGAAATTCTCTCTGAATGGAAATTATTTTATTTGAAATCCAGATTTTCACAATCAATAAAATTTTATTAAAACTGTTTCTTGCTTTCAGGTCAGAGCTGGGTCAGAAAGTAATGAAAAGATGTTGAGATGACCTAAATTTCAGTAGGAAACGAGGTGACTTTCCGGTTTTTGGTTTACTCAAGCAAAGGGTTAACGCCTGACTCGTTGGCTTTAGTAGTGCACATGCGTGCTTCAGAGCTGAAGTACGTTATTATGCACAAAGGGAACTCTTCGTTCCCTTCTCGAGTCACGTTTGCAGGAGCAAAGCTCGTATTCATTGCTCTATGAAAGTATGTATTCGTGGCACACTTTGCTTAATGCTCACACCGAGGGTGGCTCAAATGAAGGCTGAAGAAAGTTACGGCCTTTATGCTCACTCGATCGTACTTACGTCCGCGCTTCCTGTTGTATATGGTGGTATGTACAACTAAGAATCAACGATAATGGATAATTGCGGGATATAAACAATTACAGAGAACTATATAACCTGTAGAATCTAGTTACCAGTCTTCTAGGATTTATTCTACTTAATTTCTTCAAGCCTTCATCAATCCTTTCAAATCGACAGTAATAGTTTTCTCATTACTTCTGAGAACCAATAGTTTCAATTATACATAATAGGAAAATACGAGAACGTTCAGAACTTTAAACATAAGCATATGTATTTAAAAAACCTTGGAACTTTCGAATTTCACAAAATGAAGAAATTTTTAAACTTTAGAATTCGAATTAACAAAACTTTGAATTGAAAGTGTCAAAATCGACTGCCTTCAAAATTAAAAAGATCAAAATTCAAATGAATAAAATTTGAAAGCGTCCAAATTAACGAATGATAATCTCGAAAATTCGTTAACTAATTGCTGAGGATCTTCTCTGAATTTTGCTATCATCTAAATTCGAAAACCTTAAACTTTGAAAAAGTTCAGATTTTAGAAATAAATTTGAAAGCTTCCAGAATTGTAAAACGCACGGAACTTTTGTTTGTCCACAATTATGCAGAAAACATAAAAAATCCAAATTTAAAAGCTTTGTATATATTTGAAAATAATCAAATTTGAAAGTTTGAAAATTAAAAAGACAAATTCGAAAATTAATTATTGAAGTCCGAATTTCTCAATAAATGTTGTGTCGAGTTTTCGAAAGCAGAACCTCTCATGAATAGCCCTCCAATGGTCCTGATGACTCAGTTCAGGGCTCCTAAGGGACTTGGAGATGAAACAGACGAGGAAACAGAGAATCGATTGTGCAACTCACATTGGCTGAAACCGAGAACAGAATTCTCGTTCGTCAACTACGTCTTTGGTAATTGAATTATTCCCCATGGCAGACTTGTATTTCCCTTAAATACTGATTATCCCGAGAAGCATCAGAATTCATCCTAGACATCTGTTTCTGATAATAATCTCATCTTTTCTGCAGCTAAAAATTATTATAAAACCACAAAAAACTTTAAACATTAAAATTGTTTCGATAAATTAAAAATTAAAATAAAACACTTGTTTAAAGTTAAATTAAATCTCACTGTGTTCAATTTATATTATTCACCTCTGTAGAATTAAGCTTTATATTTTAAGTTTTTATATTTTCTGCTCGGTTATTTATTTTTTGACTTAATTAACTTGCATAAAATTCATAATATGTAAAATGGTAAGAAAATGCGGTTTCATTCTGCAAAGTAATCCACAAGGTAAACTTGCAACCCCAGGAAAAAATTTTCAATAAAGTACCCTGCACTTGTTTGCTCATTGTAATTCTAGTACTTGGCGGTTTCCCACGCTAGGAGATGAAAGTGATATCTCAAAAGATACATCTCCCCTTTCCCCTTCCTACTTCTATTCAGTACACACGCACTCGCGTGCTTACTCCAGGAAGTCTAGAGGCCAGAAGATCAAATGCGGATTTAAAAAAAAAACCTTAAGTATCATATTTAAAAATAAATATTCAAAGTGTTTTCTAAATTTGAAAATTATAAATACAAAACAATGGAAAATAATAATTTATAAGGAATTTTACTTAAAAGTATGTATAAAAATAAAAATTTATAGCCTTTAAGTATTAAAATTTATAACCTTTGAGTATTAAAATTTATAGCCTTTAATTTTGAAAGCTTTTTAATTTGATAACATCCAAAGTTTAAATCTTCGAATGTGAAAGCCGTGAAAATTCCGAGGAAATAAGAAAAATCTAAAGCTCCAAAATCTAAAAGAAACTGAAATTAATTGAAATTCGAAAGCCTTCGAACACGGAAAAAAAAATATGTTGAATTAACAGAAGTCATCTGTTGGAATAGGGAGAGCAGATTTTTTCTGTAATATTTACAGAAATTTCTGTTAAACTGACAGATGGTTAGTAAATTTAACAGATATATATTTAGAATTAACAGAAATATCTGTTAGGTTAACAGAATTCTAATTTTTCTAAAAAAATGTTAACCTAACAGACATCTGTTAAATTTATTAACCATCTGTTAGTTTAACAAAAATTTCTGTAAATATAACGGAAAAAATCTGCTGTCCCTATTCCAACAGATGACTTCTGTTAATTCAACAGATTTTTATTCTCTGTGAAAGAAAAATTTTGACATTGACAAAAATAAGAAATTTCTAAGTTGAAAGTGTCTAAATTAAAATTATTGTTGTGCTTCAAGTTTCTTCAGTGGGTGACAATATTTTTCAAGTGCTTTTACATGAGTGACCTTCGAGTCTGACTCATATACTGAGTCACAAATTAGTATCGAATATAATTCCAAACCTTATATTTTTATCTCTTGGTTTTTCCTCACATTATATGGATTTCTTTTGAGATTTGGAAATCTTTAGCCGAAAAGTGCGTGACTGAAAAAAATGATTGATAATTTTCTTCGGAAATGCGGTCAACGCAAAAAAAACATTTTATAAGAAAAAGAAAAACGTAAAAAGCGAAAAGTCTAATGCAACTTTTGTTTGGAAGTGAAACGTTAAATAATTTTGTTTAAAATTTCAGTTTGTACTTCCCAGTTACATTTTTTCACGTTCCCATCTTCCTTATTCGAATAAGCTGTGTTTTTAAAATATCTTAATCGAGTGTTTTCACTGTGAAAGACGCTTTGATCGAATGTTGTCGAGAATATACAAAACTCGAGAAATTGATATTGTTTATCTGTGAGGAAAAAAGAGCCAAATATTTATTATTCGACTGATGATAAAATGAATTTCCTAGCTTTAAAATTCTAAGACTTTTAAATTTGGACATTTTTCAATTTAAATTCCAATACTTTTAAATTTTAGGCTTTTAAATTTGGATGATTCTAAATTTTTGACCTTCTCAAATTCGAAAACTTTTAACTTCGTTGCTTGTACACTTTAAAATTTAACGGCTTTTAAATTTTAAACCAGGAAAATCTCCTTGTGAAAAGTATTTTCAATCCAAAGAATTTTGATATTTTCAAAGTTAAAAGAGTTCTGGTTGATTGGAATTGTAAGAATTTGAATTTCTAACTGTCTTTTTCGCATGAGATGGTAGGGTAGCGATGATTATCGAGGAAGCTCGCTTCCTATCTCCAATCGAGGTTCTTTGAACTTAGTTTGTAGGCTGTCCCAGCCACTGATTTAAGCGAGTTCACACTATTGACACTGACATATTTTCATTCACTATCTTTAATAGAATCGCAGTTATCGCTCAGAGCTTCAAAGTCAAACTTTAAGTCTTCATAGAGATAAGGAGTAAGTAATATTATCAAATATCGATTGCATGCCTCAAAATAAAATAGAAAATAACATAAAATAAAATTTTAAATAACTAAAGAAAATAAAATAATATTTTAAATAACTAAAAAAAATAAAATAATATTTTAAATTTCGTAGAAAATGTTGATTTATGTTAACTGAAGAAAATAAAATGCAATTTTAAATAATTTTAATATTCCCCAAAAGAATTTAAAATAACAATAAAAAAAAAACATCAAAACACAATCCAAATTTTAGACTCACAGATCTTCTAAAAACGTAACGGTTTTTTAAGTTATATTTATCAAAAATGGACAAAGTGTAAAGAATCATTTTTGAACTATTTGGTCAAATCAATTCTTGTCAGCCTCAAATTAATCTTCACACACGATATGGAGGGAAAATAAAAATAAAGAGAAGATGTGCTGAAGACAATTTTTTAGAAGGAAGAATACGTCAATAAATTCCAGACAGATCCTCTTAATCTCACGAAACAAATGGTTTCCTTAGCAAGATGGATTTTGTGAAGAATACATATAGATTTAAAAAGAAAAAAGAATGCAATATGTATTTTTAGAATTGGATTTCAAATCTAAATTAGCAAAATTCGAAAATGCTCAAAATTGAAAGGATCAACTTTAAAGCCTTCAATCCAGAAATACTCCTCGAAAATTTGAATAGTTCCTAGTTTTGAAAATAATAAACATACCCGGAGGAAAAGGGGAAATCCCGAGGGAAATCCTAGCAATTAGAATGGATGAATTTTGAGATTAACTTGGACAATTTATCTGTCTTAATCGACAACAACTAACGGATCTAAAGACTAAAGTGAGAACGTCTAGAAGCAGCTTCCGCGAAATTTTGTGTGATTAAATTCGCAATTTAGTGCGAATTATCTCGGCGAAATCAAGAGATGCTTGCGGATGTTCTTGAATAAACTCGTTTCTTAATAGCTCAGCAGCGTCTGCTTGGTAAATTAACTTTTATCAAGCCACTTTGACCACTAAGCGACAGCTTTCTCTAGATCTTTTATAACTTTCGAAGCATGTTTGCAGTGTTTACTATTATTCACAACAGACTCCATATTTTTTCTGGAAAGCGAACCCAATTATTCTAAAATCAATTTCAAGTTCAAGCAAATTGTTTCCCAGCAAATTGTCTTCAACTTGTTCTGCAAAAGGAAAAAGAATTAGAAACACATCCTTCATCGAGAATACAAACATAATTTACACGAATAAAAATATCTGAATAAGTCTAACAATTAATATTTAGAAAGCTATGACTAAAAAATATATTACTAATAAAAAGAAAAGATAACTTCAACAGCTAAGAAATTTATCAAATATATTTGGTGGTACTGAAAAAATTCCAAGCACGTATTTTCCGTCTGGGTAGAATTTTAATTACAGTCTTTAAAGTCCAGAGAGAAATGTCAAAAATCCCCTTTTCTTCATTAGAATCTTAGTTTTATAACGGTCCCTCGCCTTCAAAAATCCAAATCTAAAAAAACATCCGGCCAATGAAAGCAAAAAGCTAAATTAATTGGAATACAAGACTCCGTTTTGCTGCCACTGTTAGCGTATATTTCATGAATAATATAATTGCACTAATTGCTTGCGTAGGAGCTATTTATTCGAATTTACCCCCGGCTTAGTCACTCTGAAGAGAGTGAAAACATTTTGATGACTATGTAATTACGTTCCTCGCGAAAGCAAATTTATTGAATTAGACTGGTCAGTAACCCAGTTTTAAATATTCAAATTAACATCAACTTTAATGCAATCAAGAATCTGAAAATTAGATTATTAAAACAACCTTGGTTCAAAGGTTATCTGCCTTTAAGTTTTGAAGTTATACAAACGAAGCAATATTTGAAAGCTCAGTTCAAAAATACTCTTCTTAATTTAATTTCCTGATAGAAAAACCTAGTTGGGAAATCTGGAAGTTAGATTACGTGGTGACGACTTTAAGTACCTCGGTTATGAGGCTCATTATTTAAATTTTAAATAACAAGTAACCCAAGTTCGTCTACGCCTTTTTAGGTGTGTGCACGTGCATCTCTGCTTGCGATAGTGACGCACAAAGTTCGTGCAAGAATATTAAACTAAATGACTGACTCGTCTCAAACGATACTGTGTGATGATCATGTGGATGTAACCTACATAAGAACAACCTGGGTAATAACCAAATGAGCCACGTTATTAGGGTTGTATTCAGGCCACGTGTAGACGCGCCTTTGAATTTTCAGGTACCATTCATTTTTACACTCATCACGTAATTTGTAAGTCGTAATTCAACAGGAATTCGAGACTCCACGTGGCTCTGAAACTGCAATTTCTGACTTGAAAATTACACAACGGTTCTGCTTAATGCAACCTGAGCAAGCCTGTTTATTTGGGGCAAGTGTAACTAACTTATCCAAATAGTTTGACAAAGTGGTTCAGAATTAAGTTCAGAGAACGGTTTTTCTGAAACCAGAAGACCTTATCTAATTTTTTCCTCAAATCTGAAAAATAGCATGGAATTTAGTTGCAAAAGTTGGTGTACTTTCAAACAAGCTCCAGACACTATAAATCTAAAGAGAAAGACAAGTAATTATATTTCCCTCTGCAGAGATTGTGCAGATTTATTTCTCGAGGAAAGATTTTTATCTCATTTATGACTCATAATCTATATTAGTTTTACACTTTGATAAGAATTTCTGATTACTCAAAACTAATAAAAAAAAGGTTATAAAAAGGCAAAATACAGTCACCTTTTTTTTGACGTCACTCATGACAAAAGATATCCAAGAAAATTTTTCTATTGAAAAACGAGGATTCTGTTTGAACAAGAGTTAACGAAATCCTTCTAAAATGCATAAGGATAAATCCAAAAAGATTCCAGTCGGATATTTTGTGTCGATTATTAGTCGTCACTTTAAGTAATGACAATTTAATTATTAGTCGTCACCTTTAAGTAATGACAATTTAAGATAACGTGAGGTCAAATTGTCAAAATCAAAAATAACCTAAAAATAGGTGAAAACTTTTGAAACGAAACTCTACTCGAAACTTGTATTGATAATAGTTACTTACATTTAAAGTAATTTTCTGAAATAAATATTAATTATTTACCTTTCTGTTGTCGAAAATTAAGCACAGTGTAAAATTTATTTGACTTGAATTTTGGAAGTCATCTAAATCACTTTAGAAGAAACCACTTATCGCGACAAACAGCAGAAACAAAACAACTGTATTTGAACCGAAGCGTTGGTACCCATGATAACAAAGGACTATCAAACCATTTTAGAACTCCCATCCAGAACTTTGTTTTTTTCTCCCTCAAATCTACTTTAGAAGATTTATTTACATCTCCGGAAGATGCTTGATTTCCTCTCATAAAATGCTGGGGTGATATAACAAAATTCACTACATCAGTTGTCGTGATTATTCCCGTGATTCTTGAGCAGGAAAAGCAAAAATTAGCTTTTCAAATCGAATCGTATTTCCACGAACAAAGGAAAATTTTGACCCCAGATGCCACGGGAAGATGAGAGGATTTGGAAGATTTCACGCATGACCGCGGAAAGGTGAGTCGACACATCAATCTGAGACGTATTTACAAAAACACCAGAACAAAATTGCCTGGAATATTTCGCTCTTTCTTCCAGAAAACTTTGATTGTTTTTTCAGAATCTTTTTGGACTCACCGAAAAGAAAAAATCCTCCCCTGTAGCGGCGAGAGTTCCTGAGATGAAAAACTTATCACAACACTTGCGATTTCACTGTCATTCGCGAAACACTACCGACGCTTCCTTTAGCAAGAAAAGTAAGATTTTTGAATGCGTCACTAATTAACGTACATTCGATTTGTAATCTTGTAAACTTTCGAGACTAGCCAAGAATAATTACAAATCACTTCTATACCCGGCGCCGGATACCGCGCTTCTACGCTCACTTGTCGCTGTTTGTCGCGGACTAGATTTTGTGGCTGCACGCTGCACATTGCTCCAGCTCATGACAAATTTAGAATACTAGCGCACTCTCTTGGAATTTTATTCAACTTTAAATTTTGAAAAAACCGACTGCAAATAATGTAGTTTGCAGCAAATTACCTTCCTTTTTTTCCTGCTTTTTCGAAGAATCTTCTTTAATTAAAAAAATATGAAAAATTTAAAACTATGGTTTAATACCTTCAAACTATTTTTATTCAGATTATTTTATATTACATTTTGGACGTTATTGCGACCCTCCTTTGAACTAAGAACGATGATTTTGTGCCTTGTCATTTACGGATAAGACATTTTCGAAACTTGTTTGAAATACATATTTACAAGCGTGTAACACGTGTATTTTCTCATCTGGTTTACAAGTCTCAAGTCGTATATTTACAGAACAGTAGGTATTTTTACGTACTTTTACTACGTGACACGTGAATCGATTTATTTCTCACATAACACCTAATAAAAATACACTGTGGAGATTTAGACAAAGATATTATAAGCCTAGATGCGGCACGGGGTATAGTTCGAGGAACTAATTGTAGACGGCGCTCCCGGCGAAA
>JBAGKK010052265.1:0-10001 GCA_037177015.1 Euceroptres primus
CTTCACACCATACCCAGTTCACATAATGTCCTTAGGCACCAGTCGTTTTCCGATAGTGACAACAGCAACTAGTCAATTTCGGTCCTCAAATACGTGGTTTCCGAGAAAACGATGAAAAATTAAAATTTTTATTAGTCGTACGTGAGGAATAATTTCTTACACAATTGTTAAGGTATTTATAAAATCATATAACTTATGAGATTCCAGAAATTCTGGATATTATTGTAATACTGATCCCACTTTAATTTTCATTGTTATTTCTTTTCAAAAAAAAAATATTTTTTCGTTTTAATTTCTGTCATTCTGAATGTTTGAAAAATTTTTTTCTTTTATAATTGTAAATTTTGTATTTAAAAAATCTTTTAATGTTTGCCTAAAATTCTTATATTTTGTTATTAAAATGTATAATTGTTTAATTAAACAAACAGCGTTTGTATCACATGTAGTTTCCGTTTCAGAAATAAACTACTGAAGAGGACTCACATGCGAGTCGAAACGTTTGGTACAAAAAACACAGCTTTTTTAAATTATTCGACCCTAAAGCCCATGCAAAACACCAACAAATGAAATTTTTTCTCTAAAATAGGATGATAGCTATCAAAATTCTATGAAACGTTAACCAAATATGAAATAATTTCGCCCACTTCACACTTTTTTAAAAGACATTGCAAAAATAGTAAAAATTTCAACATTTCTTTAAATTAGGAATAACTTATAAAATAACAGTTTTTAAAAACATACTTGGGCTCATTTTAAAGTCATAATTGTCCATAGGAATTAGACATCTAGCAAAGTTTTCAAAAATTTTCCTGAATTTTGCCGGAGTTTAAACTTGGATACACTGTCGTATTAAGGGTTAAATAATCATCGTAAAATAGGCTTTACTACATTTTAATATATTCAGAGAGTTCATCAGAATTACTACACCGAGAGAACATACTTACTTTTCTTGTATGATCTCGTCTCACGCTACGTGAGTTTGGGTTAATTCAAACTATGACAGTACACATTCATACTTATTTAGTGTGATGTAGCGCTATACAAAATACGTATATTTGAAGTCTAAACTGTTTGCTCTGATGGGAGTAACAACAAACGAGCTAATGTTTTGAACGCATAGGGACCATACTATTTTAGTATGGATCACAAAAGCGTTCGGAGTAAGATTACGTTCATCATACTTACTATAATAGTAAGCCACCTTACTATAATGGTATGGAGTTTTAGAATTTCGAGTATGAGACCTGTCATGCGTTAAATTCTACGCTATTGTACATTAAAAGCATGTCAGTTGTAAAAATTCATGAAGAATTCTCAAACATAAAACGTAAGTATGTTCTCTCGGTGTACCTTTCGCAAAAACAATTTTTACGTTAAAAATCTATTGTCTAAGTTTTTTCTTACCACAATTCAGCATAAAATGAAAGTTTGAAGTAGATTTAGTTCAGAAGCTTACCTGAAACAGAAAAGAAAAGAACTTGTTTAAAAAGTGTCTTACAAAGTAAATATCGAAAAAGAACACATATTTTTTTCTGATAATAATAATAAACCTTTTAAAAGTTTAAATTAATTATGTTTTAAATTGCTTTTAATCGATTTTTTTTCTATAAACTGGAAATGATGATTTAGTTTTGAATCTCCAAAGAATAAAGGCACAAATTTTTCCTACTTGGCTGTAGGCTCTAGGCAGGTCTAAAATCTGCTGCATCAGGAAATTCAGCTATCGATCTAAACCTAGTCATCCTCCCAGAAAGAATGCTAACGAACCCCCTTGGAATTCGACGATTCGACTTTCTCGTGCAATTGAGTGCCCTTGATGACGAGCAGTACCGTTGAAATTCAGCAAACAAGTTTCGACAGTGAAAAAGAGTAGAATGACTGAAACGAAATTAAGTGCGTCTGCCATCAGAGTGGGACCCTGAATTGTGTAAAATCCAAGGTTGCCCGACTGAAAATAATTGAATCCTACACCATCCCAGAAAGCATTGTCCTCTGCAGAATGAAGTTTACGTATGCCTCAGTCCACTTACTGCCTCAGTCTTCCTTTCTCTAGAGTATCGGGTTGTTAGTTCCTCTTTCTGGATTCAATTTTTTTTTATTTTACGTTTCAACTTTTCTTTTGCAGGAATTTTTATCCTCAATGAAAAGTCGAGAACATCCTTCCTGTCAGCTGAGGTGTTGAGGATGCGCCTTTCTTTCACAACTTTCATAGCATGAGAAAGGTGAAAAAGATGAAAGAAACTTAACCTCCACCCCAGCCTCTCAGCGTGATACAGATGCGGGCAACATGTCCATTCATGCTCAGTGAGGGGATGAAACCCTTTGAAGCAGTTCCGACTATTCTATGGTTTATCTAGTATACGTGATACCACAGTCCATGTAGAATTAGGGAGACAAGATAAGCAAAAGTTCATATGACATGGATTCTGGATAAAAGTCATCTGCCTCGTAGCTCAGAACATTTTTTTTTTGCAAGACCAAAAAAAAGAGTTGCACTCTCTTTTAATGGTATATCACACAGTGCGGAAAATCTCTTAGGAAGATTCATATCCAGAAAAATGTGGAGAACGAAAGCAATAAGCTAGAAAATTGGAGAGCAAGGTGAATTCCTTTCATTCGAGAAAAAAATTGTGGTCATGAATAATCGTTAATGATGTACTTTGGGAGTAAATGAGATCAGCTTTTCCCTTTAATTGGAATCTATGCTTCAAGAAGTTTTGATCATTAATAACTGGAATTATTTTGAAGGAGTGTCGAGATTTCACTCTTTTCCTATCTTTTTTTCAATTAGAGACACGGATATAAAATTGGTGATTACGAAGTTCAACGTTTCTCTAACTATTACTCCAATTATTCCCTTCTCAGAGAAAATGTATCACAAGGATCTTTATTGGGGATCTTAATCCACATAAGGCGATTGTCAAAAAGAATTGAAAAAAATTTGTTAATCAAGGAAATGTGGAAATTCCCTGGGACTTTAAAACGTTAACCTTTTGTTAATAGCCCGTATTGTCTAATTTTCTCAAAGGGTGGATTTTTAAATTGTCGTAATCTAAGAGACAATTTCATTTTTATGAAACTCCTAAAATCAAAATAAATCCTGCAAATCCTGCAAATCCTGAAAATTCTCCTAAAAATTTTTTTGAATCTCTGGAAACTTTCTTGCACTCAAAATGTACCTAAAAAATCTTTATTTAGGATTGTAGTTTTTATAAAGATATCTTCCTTAAAAATAAATTATGGAGGGGTCGGTATCTATTTTCCAATAAATTCAAATTTTGTAGAATCGATTCTACCTTATTTTTCTATTACTTCATCTCTGCATTACTTTTGCTAAATATTTATAAGTTTATGTTAAATTGTGCACTCTTAATGACTCGCCCAAAACGAAAGGAGGGTTCAGTTTTAATCTAGGAGTCGAGCCACAACACAGGGGATATTGGGACCGAGGATGAGACACTGAATACCGCCACGTCTGCAGGGAGGGAGCGCACTCGACTCCTGAATTCCACCCCGCAGTTGAGTCGAGGCTCCTGATCATCCCTGTGCCAGAGGTCGAAAGATCATCCCCAATAACGACGGACCAGGTGTCGCCACGTGGTGCAACGTGCTGTAATTTTTCCGGCTTTATCCTTTATCCACGCATGTGTTACAAACCCACCGATATTAAAAAAGAATGCCAATTAATTAGCTTAATGTTCACGTGAAACTCTCTACTCTTTCCTTCGAAACCCAAACATTTTTTTAACATCGACACATTTACTAATGAATAATTTCATTTGTGAGAATTTCTAAGAATTTGAATTGGTAATGACTATTCTTAAGGTCAATATTTATCATGGACTTTATTCCTGCATTTTATGGGACGAAAAATTCAGTTCTTAATAAGATTTTAGAGACAAATAAAATTTTAAAGTTCTCCAAGAAATTAATAATTTAAACTTAAACAGCTGCTGAAAAGTATAGACCAATCAAACATTTCTGGCGGTAGTCTTACTGTGAAAAAATCCTGTTTTAAGGCTAAATTCAGGTATGAAAAGAGATCACCTCAAAAATGGTCCCCCATCTGTTTTAATCCCACTTCACTTTTCAAAGATGACCATATAACAGTATTAAATAATCAATTGTTATCAATTGTTTTGCATTGAAATTAACAGCATGAAGTTACCGCAATTAAAAATAATACAGCTTGACTCTAAATTAACCCTCGGAACACATAAAGGGTCTGTCAGACCCTGTCCTCAAGTTTCATCCTGAATATCTTTTAGGCAGTTAGAAAATTGGCGGGCCTGAGGAAATTGAAAAAATTACAATTTTTTTAGAAAATTTTTTTTGCAAAAAAACTTTTTTTTGATGAATTTTTTTGATGTGTGAATAATTCCAACAGCACAATTTAACTACACGAATTAATTCTACAATGTTTAAAGAATATCCGAGACTTTTTTCAAGTTGATCGGGTGAGTAATTGTGAAATGGTAGAACATCAAGAAAGTGTGCAGGGTCTCACAGACCCACAGTGTGCTTCGTGATCGAAAAAATAGGTGTGTGCTCCGAGGGTTAATACTTGTAAAAAAGAGGACCAATATAAAATAAAGCCAACTTTTTACAGAGCTAGAATCTTTTATTACATTTTATAACGTCTAAAATCATTCAAACTTTGATTTTCAATTGGACTTTCAAATTAAAATAACGATAAATTTGTTTCTTCAAAAAGAAAATAATGAAAACTTCAGAATATTTGTAGCTTGATAATATTCCGTCATTTGAAGAACAATATGTAAATGTAACTTCTTGTAAAACCCTTTTAAAAGTTTACACGACTTTCATTAGAATACACAAGGTCGCCGTCGTGCGTAAATGTCTCCGGTGATTACTGTTTCTAGGTTCGTTTGCATTTAGGAAACCATCAACGCTTAATCGCATTCCTACCCTCTCGAGGGAGATTGCAGCTTGCCTGTGGCTTTCAAACTTCCGAAAAATCATTTCCAACAAAGAAAAAGTACCATCTGTTAACCCAATTTTAACACCAAAAAAATTACAGATCAAATTTCATTAAAACAAAATATTTCGTTTTTAAAAATTCAGCAATAAACTAAAAAGAAGACTACATTAATTTTTTTACATTAAGATTCTCTAAAGTACGAATCGATTTTCTTGCCAAAGAAATCCATTGCATTATAATATAAATAACGTAAATATTCCAAGTTTCTTCACGTGAAAAAAAATCCACTCTGCACATAATAAAAGCCCCACTGAATTTTTTATAGAGTATAAAGAAGGTATAATGTGTGATTTATGCCCACGGTGATTTTTATTTGCGCTCATAAACAGACTTGAGCAAAATCTTTTTCTTACACTTGTCAGTCACGTATTCTCAGTTATATTATTCTCAACGAATATCATGAGGTTAGGACCTAACACAAAAAATTGGAACGTGTCGAGACATCTTCCGCTTATTTTACATTATAGAAATAATTAAGTGCAATTAATATTCATGACTTGTTTCAACTTCCTCATTTTCTGCCCTTCTGAAACTATAGTTTTGTAGTCAACTGAATAAGCGGGAGTTGCGATACGAACTAAAAAAATCGAATTCTCCCGCCACTATAAAGCCCGTCTGTCAAGTACAATTACGAATCTTCCGACCCCTTTTGCAAATCGGAGGGTGATCGTAAGTCGAGAGACCTTATTCGGGAGCGGCGCGTGAAATCAACATTCGTGAAAATAAATTCCCTCGTGATGGGGTTTGGAACGAAGGAAGCACGCAGGCTACAAAATAAGAAGGATACACACGAGCGCTGAATCATTCCCATTCTTTCCAGTCTCAAGGCCTTCCTACTATATTAGTTTTGAGCGAATGCCTGACTCGTACAGGTTGTATCTACTTGGAATGGGAGGACCGACTTTTCCGTCACTACTGACAAGAATAATAGCTTCGGTTTTATTAATTAAATCAGATAGTTGAATTTAATTAAAATAAGGTAACATTGCCTAAGACGGACTTAAGACGGATCGTTTCAGTAAATTCAAAATATCAAAGTGTTTAACAATCGAAAACAGTTGAAAATACATGGGACAATATTTATTTGTTTTTGGATAAAAGTGTTACCGCTTAAATTGATCCAGTTTTGGATCATTTTGATACCTCCCGATTTACTGTGTTCATATTTAAAGAAAATGAAAAATTTTCAGTAATTTTAGAAGCAAAAGCGACTACTAATGTCATTGAGTTTGTAAACTGCTTTACAAAGTTCATGCTCTTAAAAGTTAAAAAATTTTTAAAATTTAAAGCTTAGAGAATTATCTACATGAAATAACAACTTCTAGTTTTCAGTCACTAAATAACTTAAATAACGACTTCTGAAATCCGTAAAAGTTATTTTGTAGCTAAAATGATTTTTCTTTCTGTTTTTGATCATTTCCTTGCAATGTAGAAAAAAACGCTTTTTGTTTCCTTTTGATTTAATTTCTTTAAATCAAGCAAATTTTTTTGTTGGACGCATTATTTAACCTTTAGAGGGCCGGAAAGCCAATATATTGGCTCACCCCCTGATCGAGACTTTGTCTATGATCAATCAATGATACAAGATACCTTTTGGGCCAATTTTCTTTCCAAATTGCCGCCCCTCTAAAGTTTAAATAAAATTTTTTTCTCAGTGATATATATAGGGGGGAGAACATTGGGAAATATTTCGACCGGAATAAAAAGCTTTCATAAAGGAGGTATAATTTCTTGAAGCAACATCGATGTCGAATCCCAGTAAGAGTCTTAAGAAGAAACTTTTCGCGTGCAAACAAAAGGGGTCGTCGAACGCGATATTTAAGGATTATTTTGCACCAAATCAAGACGAAGTAGCTACTACAATTCCGATCCATTAATATCGCTCAGTCAGCAAATAGGATTACAGGGAATCCATTTAGTAGTAAAGCAACCTCGCGAATCCCTTCAAGAGGCCAGACACTCCCGTTCCAGTTTCACAAATCTCCCTTTCTTTCGTTGACAGATTACAATATAATTCGAGACGTTTCCTCAATAAAACAGAGAGGAGATAAAAAAAGCCCAAGAGACTGAACCGTGAATGAGAAAATGAATGAACTCGAGGCTGCTTCGCCACTCGTTCTAATTGAATCATCCCCAAATCATGACCGAGATCTTAGAGGGGTTTTTATCTCAAAAAAGTGACGTATCTAACTATCATGGCGATAATCTCCTGTAATTTTTTATAAAAAACAATTCTACTATATCAAAATAAGAAATAAAAGTTTCAATAATCAGTTTTACAAATAGTGTTTATACAACTTGCAACATTGTTATGCCCATTCGGATCAAGCTGATCCAATTTTGGATCAAATTAATACTTACCGATTTAGTGTGATTCTGACATACCTCAATTTTTATAAAAATTTGTTTGGGTTTTGAAAAATCAACAGGGAAACTTTACATGCTCATTTAACGAAATGACTGTTTTCAGTGAATGTAAATTTCTTGAAGGCAGTCTTTCACTTGTTTATTCAGGATCTCTTTTTCAAGCTACATTATTCCGCATGAACGGAAATAGTAATACAAATTTATACCATGCCCGCTCCCCAATGAAAAGGAATAAATTCACAACGAGCGCGATGACTTTCTAAATCAAAATTTTCATCTTCCCTTGTGCGAAATTTAATATAAATGGAGATAAAGCACTTCAATTTTCAACTTTCATAGTTTCGGTTTATTCACAGGGGAATTAATTTTCTTGAAATAGCGAAAATCCACTGACAAATAGTTAATTGACTAAAGTTCAATTTTATAGTTTTGCTGAGAAATTAGTTAAATATCATACTGAGAATTGTTTAAATTTTAGTGAATTTAATGTATTTAGTGAATTAAAATTTAGTGAATTTAGTAAATTTTCGATTAATGGTGTATATCAGGTAATGGACAGCACCTTGAATGTTCGTAACCCTACTGTCATTACGCATACTGTCCCTACTAATGGCACCATTACAAGGGTCGAGAATCCTCTCACTCCGACACCTAGATCGATCACTTCCGGTTAATCAAGACTCCTGACAATTTCTAATTAAGTCAGATACGATCATTGATCAAATAGTTGCATCAGTTTCTAATTCTAAGAATAACTTCTGGCATTAAGGCAAAAGTATTTTAAGTTTTTTAATTTTGTTTTTAAATAAATCATTCATCAGGAATTCTAATTATTTAAAAATCTAAAAGCTGTAATTTATCACATAAAAAATAGTCCTTAAACTTTCACAGAAAAAAGCTGGTCTTACTTTTACTCATATTTTTAAGGTTTCAATTCAAGCATTGCCTAGGTAACTCATCGTCAATGTAATTTCCTTTTGTTTAAAGACTCAAATTAAGACCTTTTCGACTAAACAATGCTTCTCTCTAAATCTGAATCAGTTCAATTTAACTGATTATCAATTAAACTATGGCTAACATCTTGCTTTAGCAATCAGTGAAAATTAACTAATATTCAGTTTAAAATGCACTGACTTTCAGTCAAAAAAATAACTAAAATTTCAGTGAACGAAAAATTAACTGATTTTTTAGTCAGGGACATAATCTCAAAGTGAGGTATGACTAAAAAATTAAGTAATTTCTTGCTAATTTTCTTGCTTCTGAATCAGATATTTTTAACTAATTCAGCTTTAGAAAGTGTTTCTCAAATTTGGGTCAATATCTGACTCAAAATAAGCCCTGTTTTATTCTGTGTTTAAATAAAAAAAGTATAAATCCAGTAATTAAAACATTTTTGTTCCAAAAGTTTTATTTCACAATTTCACACCAAGATTTTTTTTAACAAAGAAAAATAAACCTGAAACGGATCTTGAAGTGATTTTCTCTTCTTCTAACGACACCGAGAGCGGATTAGAGCGACACGATTTATCATAAGCGGAGAAGAAAAACGAAAAGAAGGCAGAAGCGATTTTTTGGCTCAGTGGGGTCCGTAATTTGAAAAGTTTTCTCGTTAAATTGAGCAAAATGTACAGGACGATGAGGTGTCGAACGGATAGGCCCGAAGCCAAATGCCCGCGAAAACGAACTGCGAAACCGGAAGAGCGTTCGAGCAATGATAAGCGGAACTGATATTTCCACTTTCGAAATTTACCCCAAAAAATGTTTTAATTGTGAAACTTTTTCTCGATTTTTTAATGCTTTTTTCTACAGCCAGAGCACTGAAACGTATGCATGCATGGTCTTGTCACTAGGAATGAAGATTTTATTATACTAACGACCACATAAAGTAACCAAAATGCGAGCCTTTATTCTCTAACTGGATAAAGGGAAAAACTATAGTGCGTTGTAAATTTTTATGAAACAAGCCGGGACAAAAATTTCAAGGAAAATATTATATGGGAACTGAGGTTTCCAAACATTTATGGAAAATGCAGTTCGCGAAACGATTGGAACAAATTTCACCTTTTGAAGCAATTAAAAATTGTTCAATGAAAGAAAGTTATGTGGATGGACATATGCGATTTTCTAGAAATTGGTGAATGTTAAATGGATGCATTTTATATCGGGGAATTCTGATACGTTTTTTTTTATTAGAGAGGATATGCATTTTCCGTTAAAAGGATCTGAAGCTAAAATTTCATTAAATAGCTGCTTCAGTATACATATATCTATTAGGCGCCAAATGTATGAGCCTCGAATTCAGTAGAAAAACATTGTATACGGTCAGACAAATAAGCTGTCTCACTCAGCAATAAATCATGCTAAACTACCTGCATTTACATTTCTGTCCTGCAAGAAAATCAAATTAACGCGTGCATCAAAAGCACATGAAATCATTTCATCAAATAACGTAGACAAATTATGCAATTAAAATCTTGTTTCCTCTGCTTTTGCAAATGGTCAATAAAATATTAAAATTCTAATTAAACAAGAATAATTTATGTACATGCCACCGTAAAAGGCTTTCAAAGTAGAACCGATGTAATACGGGATGAAAATGGCAACTTAGTAGCCGATGCGACAGAAGGACTAA
>JBAGKK010052274.1:0-10000 GCA_037177015.1 Euceroptres primus
GCACAAAAAACTACTCTGAAAATGACATATCTCATTCCATGAGCACATAGGTCACATTTTGTTGACCAGTGTAATTTATATTATAACTTCTAAATGATAACGCATCAGATATCTTTCTCAGACATTCCTATTACCGAGAAGTCTTTGAATTCATTTTAGAGGATGTTATACCACCCATTTGATATAATATCCTGAAATCAAAATTTCTAACACAACAGAGTCGCTCGAAAATGTTAGGAATTTTTATTTCTGGATATTATCTCGAAGGGGTTTTTAGATCATCCCCTAAAATGAATTCCTGAAAATAGAAAATCAGTTTGCCGCAGCATTTAGAAACTTGCACGACAGGGTTCAGGCCAGATTGCCGCAGGGAAGAAGATGTCTGTCATGTAGCAATATTGCAAAGAATTCTTGAGGAAACCTTGCCCGGTAGCTTCTCCCAAGTTTGCTAAGTAATATTGAGGGAATCTTGCATCGCAAGATTCAGAAAAGCTTACGAAGCTATATTGAGGGGATATTGCATCGCAAGGTTCGGGAAACCTTGCGAAACAATATTAAGGGAATCTTAAACGGGAATGTTCCTGCAAGCTTATGCGGCATTTTTCAGATAACGTTCTTTTCATCAATAATCCCGAAAATTTATATCACACTACTGAATTAGTAGGCAAGTGAAAAATAATTCATTAAATCTCTTAATGTTGCATGAAACTGAGCTATTGTTATATTTTTCAAATATTTTGTTTATAAAGTGTGAGAAGTAATAAATAATTAAATTACATACTTCTTAATTCCTTGATAGTACAGATTTAGTAATTTTTTACTTGCCTTCTAATTTAGTAGTGTTATATAAATTTCCAGGATTATTAATGAAAAACACGTTGCTTGAAAACTGTCGCACAAGCTTGCAGGATCATTCCCATTCAAGGTTCCCTTAATATTTCATCGCAAGGTTTTCCGAACCTTGGGCTGCGAGATTCCATCAATATAGCTTCGAAAGCTTTTCTGAACCATGCAATGCAAGCCTTCCTCAATATTATTTCACAAATTTTCATGAAGCTAACGGTGCAAGGTTTCCTCAGGAATTCTTCGCAATATTGCCACATGACGGACATATTCTTCCTGGTGGCAAGCTTAGCTGAACGTTGCCGTGCAAGTTACATGTCCTTTGATGGCTATATTTACTTAAATTTTTTGTAAATTTATAACTATCAAGCACTTCGAGATAATTTGAAAAAACCGAAAATCGCATTTTTAGAGGTTACTGGACTAATAAAGGGAGTAGCGGATAAATATTGGTAAAAGTTACTCTTTCAACATAAAAAAACTTTGAGCTAATCTCATTTCGAATTTTCTTTGCGGACAGTTTTTCCATGCTTATCCGGTGAGACCCTTTTCCTGCTTTAAGTAATTAAAAAGGATCCTCAGTGTTTCAGCCAAAAAAGAGGAGCAACTCTTAAGTAAAGAACATGAAACCTGTTCCACACTAGCTCAGTCTATTCTTGATTGTCGATTAATGTTATTATAGTGCGACCAAAAGGAAGAGGGACAAGTGACAAGTTTATATTCCATATCCACACTATGTTCTCGAAAGACAGTCAGAATTCTCGATTTAACATTAGATTTTAAAAGCTGTATACATACCACTTATGTTCGCACGCTTAGTGTTATACCTGAGCGAATTTAAATTTGCAACTAAAATTTTTTCTTTGAAAGAAGACAATTGAGAAAAATAAAAACAAAAAGACGGATGATAATTGTCTGCCGGAAGCAGAGATGAAGTCGCAGAACGTGAAACATTGAAACATTGAAAAAAACAAATCTGGGTATCGCATAATACTATTTAATACATAGTTAAGTTGTTTCAAATCAAACATGTGAAACATGGATACCCATAGCGCAGATTTATTATCATATTCACCAGTATCAGAGTATTTTAAAAAATTTAGAATCTTAAAATCCTCAAGAATGATTAGTCTCTTATCATTAATAATATAATATAAAGACTTTAATAATAATCTAATATAATATAATATTTGATGACGATTATCAAAACAATAGCGTGTCGAAGACTAAAACATGCATATTTTAATGAGTCTTTATTTACGTATATTAATTAATTTAAGTATGAAAATTACTAATTGTAATTAGAAAAGTAAGAATTAAGTGATTAAAATGTATTGAGAATGAACTTTTTATTTGCATCATGTTTTGTTTCAATTTTTATACTCTAAATTTCTTCGTTATGAATTAAAGTTACTAATAGAAATTAAATTTTTTAATTATTTTACAGCAGTGGGCAATGACTCATTACTTAAAAAAAATTTTGAATTTTTTTAGATGTATATTCCTTTCTTTGTTTTAAAGATCGATATGAAGGAGGACCGACAAAGTTGCCATAATTCTCAGCGGCGTATCCAGAAATCGTGTAGGTAGGGCTATAGCCCTACCTTCCTACATTCTTTCCCATGTGTTCCCATATGTTCTTTTCCATGTGTTTAAGGGAAATACACGATTTCTGGATACGCCGCTGATAATTCTTTATGATTTTAATACTTAAATTATTTTCATTCCTTTCACGTTATTTTCATTTTCATCAATAATAGATAAAACAGAAAACTATTTTTAGCTAAATTGCAATAATGGTGATAAAAATAAATCACTTAAAAATTTTTTTTAATGATTAAAGGTATGCCGATCACTAATACATAAAAGTGACTGTTACTGAAGCATCCAGTTGTCGTGTCTGGCGATAACTAACACATTTGAATAATTTGAATTTAAATCGTGAATAAAAATTAACTCTAATTAAATATCTTGTCAAACAATATCGAATTACATTTTTTTAAAGACTACTTTGATCGCTCAAATACTTCACGACGATCAGGAAAGTGTTTAACATAGTTTTATAAGCATTTGAAATTTTAAATTTGGCTTAAGGTGACGATTACTAATACGTTTAACTTATCCCTTCAGCGGATTTTGAGGATTTCAAACGAGACTTACAACCGGCGGAAAATTTTATCGTGCGATCAGATGCAGATAATAGTTTCTTATCTTCCTACCGTTCATTACAATCAGAACTGCAAGGTGGGAGAAATGGATTGGATAGGTAATCAAGATGGAAGACAACGGATAAAACTGCAGAGCGAGAGAGCGGAATACATCGAACTTTAGGCAATACCTACCAACGAATTCATTTGCGCAACGAGTGATTGGACCTTCATCAGAACCCTGGTTCCGGGCCCAATACGTCCATCCAATTATTCAGTCTTGTCAAAACAGCAGACAAAATTTGTCTTCTGTTGAACGATTGATGGAAATTATGATCCTAGAAAATCGAAGAAAAGATGCCTTATTTGACCGACTAGTCGACAGTGTGATTACACCACCATCAGTACCACCATCAACGAAGGAGACGACCCCAGAAGCATTCCACACAATTCTGGGTGATTTGCTTTCTCAAAACCGTGATTGAGATAAATTCCCTTTTTGATGGCAAAATCTTTGTATAATTTAATATTTATTTTTAAGGATGGATGAAAAGTGTCAACGAATAAGTGGATCGATTGCGATGTGAACATTAGAAGATTTAATGTTTTAGGATACCAAGTCTAAAAAATTATTGTTGAGATTCTGTGCAGCATTTATTTGATTAAGATATGCTCAAGTGAGCTTTCTGATTTGAAAAACTTACTACTGGAGAACGCCTTACTTACGTCTTCGTTTTTAAATAAGACGAAGTGAGAAACGTATAGTTACTAAAGATAAGGCGTACATGCACTTGACTGTAATATCGAAGTTTTGTCTGAAACATTTTTCCATACCATTAATAGTTTAGCTGATATTCGTATATGTATTGACTGGTATTTACACTTTAAGGCCATTTTTCATCCCCTAAACGTACGAGTCCGCTGATAAAACAAGACGCGTGTTTCTTATTCCACGTGTTCTACAAAATTATTATATAGGGTCGGGGGGGTCAGGGGGTGAGAGCAACGTGACATTCCTTGTCAGATGGTTCGCATTCGATAAGTCTAATACTTTGACTTAGGTGGTTTCTTACGCAACATTTTATGAAAAAAATCACCACCCAAATTCATATTACTAAATCTTTTTGGATTACTTAAATATATATTTTTTTAAAAATGAAAATAGCAGAGCTCGAACACTTTTTATTATGCGTTTTAACCTGCAGACTGAGCCCTATAAACTACCGATATCAATTAAAATTAATAAGATATATTACATTAAATTGTAGGTTGACCTTTCTTATAAACGAACAGAACAAAGAAGTACACCTCCGAATTTTTCTCCAGCTCAATGTTCACAAATATTAGAATGTCAATCTACTATAGATTCTGACACGGACAATGCGTCAAAGCCAGCCATGGGATCCGAGCCAATTAGAAAAAGCCCCAGGGAGTATATTATTCCTATTGCAGTAGAAGGTTCTAATTACGTTACACCTCGATCAGATAGTGCAGATTTGGAAAGGAAGAACATCACATCAAGTTTTTCAAGTGCAAGTTTGTCAAGATCCAGGTTTGGAAAACCAAGAAGAATGAGTTCTTTATTATCTGATGCTAGTGAAGATGATGAATCTTCATTTCTGGCCCTTAGCAGGTAAGAATAACACACATTACATTCATATGTTGCATAAGATAAATTAGTACCTAACGTGCGTTTTCTGTATTTCTGTCAATTTTAAAACAAATCAATTAATCACTTGACTGGTAAGATCAAAATGCTGTTAGGTTTTTTACAGAACGACTATAGGCTCGGTCGGTCGAGTTAGTAACTTGCTACATGATTGGTAAACATTTTGTCTACCACCCCCACCATGTTTTCCATTTCCAGGTCCCCCAATCATTTTTCATGATTGATCACATCCGGCCGGGCTAATATCCGCAGCCTAGATTTTTATGAAACTTCGTACTCGGGGTCTTTTTGGGTCGCTGAATATGAATTTGGGGTCAAATTTCTGAAATTCAGAATGACTAACCCAATATGGCGGCCGAAATTTTGAAAAATTCAATAAATTGATCGAATTTTATGAAAACCGGTACAAGGGGGGTTTTCTGGGTGCTGGATACGAATTTGGAGGTTACTCTACCGTCCACGAGTATGCGTACGAGTACCTACTGCACCCAAAATAGGACTTGTCTTTGAACAGTGATATCTTCACAGCAAGAAGAGCTAGAAATCATGTTAAAAAACTATTGGAAAGATTATAAAATTTCGGATCAATTAACCCATATTTTATAGCGTTTTTAATATTAGGTAATGAGATGCCATTTGAGAAAGACTGAACAAAATTCAGATTTCTTCTGAATTTTAGATCTCGAATTCAAGACCTTCCCGGAGTTAGGAAATTTTTAAGGAAAATCTGAAATTTTTCAAGGGCATCCTTTAAAATTTTAACTCTAATTGGATCCCAAGAAACATTAAATATCTTCAAGGATTTCAGAGATACAAGCAAAATTGAGGGGCTACCTGCAATAACCGGTTATAGAATTCTTTCGCTTTGTTTTTTGGCCCCTGAGAGCTTGTAAAAAATGTTCCGAATATCAACTTTTGAAACATATATTTAAATAGGAAATTTAATTGCGCATCTTTTTTTCTTCATGAAAAAAGTTGTAGCTCTTGTAGTGTTAGAAATAAATAGAAAAAAACTATTTTTTCAACAAACCAAAATTTAATTTCTTTTTTGACTTCAACTCGCACTCAATCACTCAATTTTGGGAATTTCGTAATAAAATTTACAGGGTGTAAGCAAAAGAAAAGTTCCAGCGGGAAAGCTCTTCAAAAAGGAATAAAGAAGTTTTCTGGAAAATATTACTTTGATTGATTCAACGGTTAAAAAACTATGATTGTTTTACTTCGAGTGGGGTCATAGTTTTACTTCGAGTTCTCGCGCGCAGACAAGAGCGTCTGCGCTCTGGTAATCGAGTGCGTCCGGAAGCTCGTTGAAAGCACATAATGAAAATTCAATAAGTACCAAAAAATGATGGCTTCTTATCTATATATTCGATTTTCCTTTTTAAACTTATTTACTACTATATACATTAAAATTAGAAATACATTCTGAAATATATAAATGTACTTTAATCCTCATTGGATGGAAAAACATTATCATCGACTTCGTTATCGTTCGTGATCGAGGCGAAGTAATCGTTGAGAAACGCTTGCTCTTCAGGACTAAGATATTTTAATAGGCTCTTTATGTAATTCATTTTTGCTTTAGTTATTCCAACAGATGGAGGAGGTGATTTTTGAATTTCCGCGAGCTTAACTTTAGGCTTTATCGTAGCATTTCAAGGTAGGTTTGTTCACATTTTTGCATTTAAGCATAGGTTTGTTTACATTTTTTTTTTAACCAAGCAGAATGCACTATGAAAGAATGGCCTTAATAAATACAGTTTCCCTTATTTTAAAGTTTTTTAAAAAAGAATTTCTATCATCATTTTTTCATAAGCTTGAAAAATAAAATCGAATATATTCATAAGAGAACATAATTTTTTAATACTTATTTAATTTCAATTGTGTGCTTTCAACGAGCTGCCGGTCACACTCGATTGCCCGAGCGCAGACGCTCTTGACTATACGCGAGAACCGACCGCACTCGAAGTAAAACAATCATAGTTTTTTAATTGTTGAATCAATCGAAGTGATATTTTCCAGAAAACTTCATTATTCCTTTTCGAACAACTTTCCCGCTGGAACTTTTTTTTTGCTCAAAATTCGCTCGACTCCCTAAGCGCTGGAAAGAATCAGTGTCCAATTTTCTCAACGTGATGAAAAAAAAATTATTACCTTTTTTTGATATAAATATTTGAACTTTTAACCTGCACATTTACTCTAAAAATATTGCAAAGCGTAATCCCTGTAAATTATATTACAAAATTCTTAAAGTTGAGTCACTGAGCGTGAGTTGAAGTCAAAAAAGAAATTAAATTTTGGTTTGTTGAAAAAATAGTTTTTTCTATTTATTTCGAAAACTACAAGAGATACAACTTTTTTCATGAGAAAAAAAAGATGCGCAATGAAATTTCCTATTCAAATATATGTTTCAAAATTTGAAATTCAAATCATTTTTTTTATAAGCTCTCAGGGGCCAACAAAACGGAGCGTTAGAATTCTATAACCGGTTACCTTAGGTAGCCCCTCAATTGTGCAAGCATGCTAGCGCGAAACCAGGGGCCTACTCGTCATTCTAGCTTGTGTCCACAAATGAAGAAGGCAGCAGACCGACGAGTAGGCCCTGGTTTCACGCTAGCACACTTACACAAATTTACTTGTATCTCTGAAACCCTTGAAGATATTTAATGTTTCTTGGGTTCAAATTAAAGTTAAGATTTCAAGGAATGCTCAGATTTTTCTAAAAAATTTCCTACCTCCAGGTACATGTTAAATTCGAGATCCAAATTCCGAAAAAACAAATTTTTTCAGTTTTTTTTCACATGACGTCTCAATAACTTATTAAAAATAGTCTAAAATGGGTATCAGTTGATTCCAAACTTTATAAGCTCTGTAATGATTTTTTAACATTGTTTTTAGTTCTTCTTGTCGCGAAGATATCACTATTCAAAGGCAAGTTTAGTTTGGCAGCAGGAAAAAGTACAAACAAAAATTTTGAAATCGGTTAATATTTTCTGTTCGGTTTTTTCGTTTAAAAATTCAAAATTTTGTATATTGACAGAAAGAAATCTACAGGTTCAAAATTTATGGTGATTTTTTTTTAGTACAGTTTTTAGTATCAATCATTAAAATAAAATTGTTATTGAAAAAAAAAATTTTGTTCAAGTTATGATTTCTTAAAAATGTACAAAAAGGTGTTTTTAAAAAAAATTTAAATATGTCGCAACTAACTAATTTTACCCATTTATTACTTTACCATAATTCCTCGTTTCGTTGAAATTTTAATTAAAGATCCTAAGCGTTATGAGGATGCCAATTGGAAAACTAATGTACGATAAAGTTGAAATTTATTGAACAAATTGCAATCGGTGATTATACATGTATGTTTCAAGAGATATAGGTTTATAAAATGATAACAATAAACATAAAATGAATGAGACAAAAGGGTCTCAAACAAATTATTGCCCTTTTGAGATTGATAGATTTCAACTGGGTGATATCAGTGAGAAAGGTCTCCTCAGCAGTGAGAGTTGAACATGTGATTCTCTGGTCACTGCAGGACAATTTTCTTTAGCAACTACACTGAGAAAGAGATTTATTAATTGCAAAAAAACCGTTTTCTTGAACAGTTTTTGTTGGCCCAACAAAATTTTGGTTAACACAAAATTATTTTGTTGGCCTAACAAAATGTTTTGTTGGCCTAACAAAATGTTTTGTTGTTGATGCAAAATCATTTTGTTGAGTCATGTCTGTGTCCCACCCAAAGGATTGTGGAGTCGACAAAACATTTTTATTAGAACAACGAGATACTTTACTATGCACGCATGCGCACGTTTGTTTCCAATGTGGCCGATATTGCCAGATGTCATCGATGTTCGAAGTGCTCGTGCTCGAATTAATGGGCCATAATTATACTAAAAGTGACATCGACTTTTGCCTCGATATTGAATTTGTATTGCCTGCAAAGAGGCGTCTTGTGAAAATAAATATCAGATTTAGACTACCACCTTAGACCTTGTCTAAAAGTGAAAGTGAAATATTACACTTTGAAAGTGCTATATTATGGTCGCCAGAAGACCACGAAAATTTGGACCTGTGCAGGTAAAATCGGCATTGGGTGCTGCCGGTCGGTTCTGACCAACATAAAATTGAAGGATGCTTATCCCTTTTTACATTGCTTAAAATTATTTATTTATTCATATCAACATTATATTTATTTTTATCAGCATTCACGTTTTTATGTTTCTTCTCTATTATGTATACAGTATACCCCAATGATGGTGAATCCAAAAATGTTATCCATTTTTGCGTATGTCTAGCGGTTTACGAGATACATGAAGAAATCCTTATTTTAAATTTTTTAAAAATATTTATCATAACAGACTTGAAAGTAACATAAAGAAAATACTATTGCTAATATTATTTTCATTCTTTTGAAAATATTATTTTCGAATGTTGTGTTAGATTTATTCTAATTTGAAACTTTTCATGGCAGATTTTAGATATCTGGAATCGTCACGATCCACTGAATATGAATTTTAAACTTTCAAAGCGCTAATTTCAAAATTGAAAAATTTTTATTTATATATTTGAAGGCTCTCTACCTGGTCATACTTTTATTAAGGTATTCCGAGTAGGGTCCTCAATATATTCATTTATGAGCCATGCTTGTAATAATGTAATGGATATCTGTAGGTAGTATAGGTCCTTTAAATGTTACCTGAGTGAGAAAATTTATTGCGGAAGAAGAATAGAATGAGAAAGATATAGATCCATAGATTAGCCATAGAAATTAGCCTCTATTTCACTAATCTAAAAGCACTGCAGGTATAAACTGACTGGTACATTCCAAAATGAGACCAAAGTTGATCTTTTCCTGGTTTCAAAGTGGTATATATTTTCATAAGGAGGCAATATTGAGGCAATGTAGAAGCTGTGTGGCTATGTCCGCTTCGTGCAATATTCGATGCATACATTTGAAAAATTGTTATAATACTGTCCGCTAGGTGTTATCACTGCAGTAAGTCAGTAAGCGAACTACTTTTCCGACCTGTTACTGAAAATAAATATATTTAATAAATACATTAAAATAAATACATTAAAAATGTAAATCATCCACATATTTAAAGGTATAAATTTGGGCTGCCGCATGAAAAGTGCCCTTATGGCCGATATGGAGTTACGTATAGGACCATGTAGCTGGATGAAGTCCCGACATTTTAAGCCGAAGATAAACACTTTATGTTGAAAAACGTGTCACCGGGGCACTTAAAGTTGGAAATAAATAAAACCTCATTTCGAGAAAATCAAAGTTAAAGTTTAGGTAAGCAAAAAATACCCTTACAGTCGGAAGTTAAACAGG